>JABSTQ010009440.1:600000-842970 GCA_013358835.2 Ixodes persulcatus | reverse complement strand
TTTCCACGCCGTTCCGGGAAAGCGCTCCCCTCCTCGCTCCGCACCCGTATCACGCACCGCGCTGACCGCGCCCAGGCAACACTGGCCTGCAAAGTTCAGTCCAAGAATCCAATCCAATCCAATCCTACTTTGCAGCCCGGTCACTACACGCCACTGTCGCTTTGTTTTGGAAGTGTCAGGTCTTCTACGCGTTCTACACAGTGGCATAGACAATCGAGGTCGTCCAGTGGCATTTCGAAAACGGGAAGACGTACACCAGACGTCTCGACACATCAAGCTCGATCGGATACGGGAATGGGACAAGAATTGACAATTTGCTACAGTCAAACTATGGGAAAGCCAAAGTTCGACGAAAGCTAAGTAACGGCGCGCCGGTGTTCAGTGAATACGTGGATGACGCGCTCTTTTAATACCTGGAGCGCGAAGGAAGTGCAGAATGAGCCATTAGCAACCGGCTTCTTTCTGAAGAGGCTGTCGAAATAGCCAACGGCATGCAGTTGGAAAACATCGCGGAATGCTGCGAACTTTTTCTTGCGGCCAACTCTGGGGTGGTTTTGAAAGTGATTAACAAAGCAGTGACAAATCTTTGTCCTAATAAAGTCTATGTTCTCAGAGATAAATAAAATATTAAATCTGTGTGCACTGCGCTTTTGTTTCCTTTCTCTGGCGAAAAAATTTGTCGTCGCCATCTTGAATTTTGGTGCCGTTCCGGGATAGCGCCCCCCCCCCTCCCCCCCTCTTTGCAGGTAATTTTGACTTGCGTGCGGGGGGGGGGGGGGGGGGGGGGGGCGCTTGCTCGGAATTTTACGGTAGTTTTACAAGGACTGTGTAAAGCCAAGACCCAGAGAGTTTATTTTAATGCTATTCAGAGTTGAGGACCGTTGTCCAGATCGCACCGAGGGCATGCTACGTCTTAGTGCGCAGCTTTGGGCATGCTGTGCCTCTAGTTGGGCGGTTTGGTCAAGGAAGGCATTAATGCTTTACTCGTGTTCATCTTGGTCAATAAAAGGTGAAGAAAGGCTGTCGGAAGCTATACTTGCACATCTTTCCATTGAAAAGTAGAAAGGAATACAGGTGTAGGTTCTGTCTTGTTCCCATGGAGGATCAATATCATTTGAAATAAATTAATAAAGGGTTTTGTTGGTAGCTTATGTAATGAGCACACCATTATTTCTTGCACTCTATTTCAGCCACATCCAATTTAGAACATCACCGTTCCTGCTTTGGCTGCTGGTGAGGACGAGACAAACCTGGCAGTCCATGAGAAGTGGCTCAAAAACAAAGTGAAGAAGCCTCATCCAGATGAAAACCAGATCAAAGAAAGGATGGATCTGACAGCAGCAGCAAGGCTGGTGGAGTTAACCACTTTGAGGATGGACGACGTAAAAGAAAAGTATCCCTACCTAATGGACTTTGACCGAGTAAGTTGCCATTTCCGTTTATTTTTCTGTTTTTAGTGCAGTGACGCCAAAATGGGTTAATCTAGAAATGCACTTTGCATGCATGTCGTACAATCTGAACTTCACTTCTTTATGCTCGTCTCATCTGTAAACGTTTACTGGCCCCTTGACACATTTTCTGGTATATAGCATTTGTACAGATATTTTTCGCAACAAGTTTTGCGTAACCATAACAGTACTTAAAAAAACAAGCTAGCTGTCGTAATTCATGGTAATAAGAACCAGAGTCCCCTTTTGTATCCCTGAGTTTTGGGTTTTAATTTAATTTCATGGTTTGCAGGGAGTTCTAGAGCTACAAAAACAAAAAAGTTTTGCAAATTCTCTTGTTTGTGTGCATATGCAGAAATTCGGTCAGTGCTGCACAACGTTTCCATTATTGAGCATGCTGGGTCCGTCTACTGTGACCATGTACAGTTGTCCTCAATATGAGATAGAACACTCTGAATCATTCGATCGCCTTTAGCTCCAATAAAGGTTTGTTCAGCCATTAGCGTTTGACTGTGCTGTGTCCGCCTGTGCCGAGATTTGTACATGACTTGCCATGGCCACTTTTGCAATGAGCCAATGGGGAGGCGACGTGTAGTGCAACACGACGCGACACGACACAGTGAAGTCGATGCAAAGGTGTGAAATCGCCTTAAAGGGGTCATGAAACGATTTTCCTACTTCTTCCTCCTTAGCTTTAATCCTCAACTCAAATGCGAATTGTGAAATCACGTGGTCGTGACATTCCTTCGGCACCGGTGCGATGACTCCTAGGTTCCACCGTGCTTTTTATGCACACCATATAACTTGTCATTCGCCAGTGACGATAAGTTCCGTCAGGGCACTCATTGGCCACGAACGCAAATCCAAATATTCGTCGACGGATTGATTGTTGACGAGCGCATACGTCCGAGTGACGCAGTTCTCGTGTCCAATGCTTGAGTTGGGGTCGGCTGACGTCAGTTTGGCGCCGGTGACGCGCTTTTGGAACCGCGGATGTATCATTGTGAAAAGGCGGAGAGCTTTCGAAGGCAAGAAGGTACAAAATAGTCCGCTATATTTTCAAATGTTCGTACCGAAAAGCTGGCTTTTGACTTTCCAGCCTCTTTCTTTTGGCCAACTAAACGATATGCGATTAGTAAAGTCCCGATTTAAAATCATTCATCCCAACCCGAAATTCGTTTCATGGCCCCTTTAAAGGTTAGCGTATGTGCAGGAGAAAGAAACTCTCCGTGGCCTTCATTCGTGTTGGCATCCGTTAGAGCAGCTGGTGATTGTGATCACCCTCATAATGAGGACAACTGTACATATCACAGTAGACTTGCAAAAAGGAACTTCCTGTGGATTTGCCCTTTAAGGTTATGCACTGCATATGGGTGTGTAATACCCTATAGTCCGTTGCAACCTAAGAACGAAGGGCGAGGGTAAGACGGGCCGGGGAGGAGAAAGCAGACGGAACGCTAAAGAGAGAAGGAGGTTTCCCCCCTCTCTTCTCCAGCGTTCCGTCTGCTTCCTCCTCCCCGGCCCGTCTTACCCTCGCCCTTCGTTCTTAGGTTGCAACGGACTATAGTTACACGGGTGATTTGAACTGCCATTGAGTAAATATCCGTTATCGGCCCGAACTGTGATTGGTCTTAACTGAACTGAGATTGTGCTACACGGGTGTTTTGGACAGTTGAAAGCAAAACGAAACTAACTTCTGTGTCATGTAATCAGTCTAGATGTTGAGGTAAATTACTCGAAAAGGCACTTTTTGTATAATACATATAGGTATATTACAATGTAGTAAATATCTTGTGTTTTTTTTTTGTTTTTTTTTTTTCAGATGCGTTAGAGTAAGTACTAAACACATTTATAAGGCTAGGTAACGCAAAATCTAGGCAGGGTGGCGCAAGCTAACGTCCACTACAAAGGCGCTGCTGCTATTTGTCCATTCATACAGCTATTTTGTTCTGCCATCTTTGCCCGTTCAGCAAAATGCCGCACGCCAGGATTATGCCACCACATCAGGATCTGACGTCACACGCCCTGCTCAATTACGCCCTTCTCTTCCGAAAGTATGGCCATCCAGTTGAGATACTGCTGCATGAGTGATGTTTTGGGGTCTGTAGCATCCCGCTGTGTGCTTCTGGTGCCTTGTTTTGTGAAGTCAAATTTGAGTGCAGCACCCCTTGAACTTTTAACTTTCTATCTCTAAACTAAACGAAATGTACCATACTTTCCAGACTATACTTCACAAACTATACTTGTCTAAAAGTTGATATTTTACACCGTACAATCTATCTACAGGTGTGGACTGTAAAGAATTTTTGTTTCAAGATTGTTCATTATTACAAAACTGGTTAGGCCAGATTGTTGTGTTTTAGATATTTTACGCTGGGATCAAGTAATCAAGACAAGCTCTTACCTTCAGTGTGTTTCCCAGGCTTTCAATACCTCGCATCTGACATGTTGTTTGCTTGGGAGCCCGCAGGCAACCAACTTGGGTCAAGATTAATCTTGAGGAGCTCTGCGATTGGCTGATTAGCGGGTCACAGATATCCGTTTTGTGGAGTTCTCCACAACGAGTGCGGACTTACTAAGAAAATACTTTTTTTTTGCCGAAATTGACCCTTTACGAATTATACACCGGATGTGGACTATAGTCTGGAAAATATGGTACCTTGTTGCAATGTTTTAAGCCCTAAACTAAAAGAAGTGTAGCTGATGTTTATTCAACATTAGGGTCCTAAATGAAAGTCGCATGTGCAATGGAACAAAAAGTATACACTCGAAACGGAAGGCATCTAAATTGCTCTTCTGTTCTAGTCATTTTATCAAGAACCATTGTGATGTACTAAGGTAATCTGTGTTTATTTTTGTTTTTTCTTTTAATTTGTGCTAGCATCTTAAGCCTACGCTGTGATATTTAAAGTTATATTCGGTTATTTGTATGGAGGAGATACCTGGTTTTTTGTTGTGCTCACCTAATAGTTCAATAAATGATTAATAATTTAATTTGGATTTTACTCAATTTTTTTCTCGATTTTTACTAGCATCTAGGCCTATATATGTTGTGATATTTAATAGAATGCCTCAAGTATTGTATTTTGATAAGTATGTGGTTTACATACCTCATTATTTTTTTGTGCTCACATAATATCTCAATAAATAGTTATTAATCTAGTTTTCCTTTCAGTTTTTTTTTTTTCGTTTTATAACAATGTTTACTTACTTGCAGCTTTATCACATGCTGTTTGTATGCAGCTGATGCCACTCGCCATGCCTTGGGCGAAAGTGTACAGGTACTACGGCATACCAAGTATGACAACTCGTAACCACCTCATATGCGAGGCAAATGACCGACGAGCCAGAGCAGGATGCAAGGACCAAGTGTCAGGATTGAACAAGCTAAGCTCCTTGTTATTTATGTTTGTACCATACACTTTCATACATTGCATAGTTTTCATGAGCACGTGCTCATTATGCATGTGGGGCATATCACACTTCAGTTTTGGCAGTTTGACAATTGGACACTTTTAATGACTCATTGAGATTGGTGGCAGACTCCTTTAAAATGATGTTTGAGAATGCCTTCCACTGATCTATTCATGGGGAAAACTTTGATCTGTTTTGTGGAAGTATACGAGTATTAAGACCATCGAGCAATTAATAAATTCAGAAGCTTTAGGCATGGAACAAATTCTGTGCTATTTTTTATTTTCCTTCCAAATTTTGTGGGAAGTAAAACTTAAATCACGCAAGATTTTCCTGTAACTTCTGTTTGCATATAAGTTAAGCTTCACAATGAAATATTGCCTTTTCTGCCATGGTGATCTTGCCTTCATTATCTGACAGTGCATCTAATGCACAGCTGCTTCAAGTAGCATGTGTGTTGATGCATTGCACACATATCAAATAATGAATCCAGTTTTTGTAACAAGGTCCTATGCTGGCACTGTACTTTTGCATCTCTCCTTATTTCTTCAGTTATGTGCTCTGCATACTTTGTGGTTATCTGGTTGTCATACCTGGTATACTGAATTAAAACTGCGAGTTCGGCTAGTTGGTACTTATGCATGGTAGAAAATAGGCCTAAAAAACACGGACAAAGAAAGAAGCACACAGGACGAGGTGTAACTTGCACAGGACGAAGCGTAACTTAGTAAAGTTCTGTTGCAAGTTACGCCTCGGGGGTGTCCTGTGTGCTTCCTTCTTTGTCCGTGTTTTTTAGGCATATTTTCTACCATGCTGGTATACTGAACCCAGGTTGACAGGTGCTGAGATACAGGGTGATCCATTCTCATCGAAACAGATTCTTGTAAAATAAAACTTCTGTTTTATGCAAATTATCTTTTTACAGTTGAGTTATACTTGTCCTTGCTGGCACTTTATACAGGCAAGATGGCAAGGTGGACTTATTACCTAAAATCCATCAATTAGCTTTTTAGTTACTGGTTTGATGGCACGAGCACATATTGTGAAAATGAAGGTAGTCACCTTAGACCAGCTTATTTTCGTGAAATGAGCACTAACCTCAGAAAAAACGATTCAGAAAGATTCTTGCACACAATACAGGTGGCACAATACAATACTTTCTGGACCACTACAATACCGCTGCCTTTGGTGAAACAATATTTTATCTTTTTTTTTTGTCTGTCTGCTCATTTCAGGATTTATAAAAAATTGTCTGGTTTAAGGAGGTGACTGTATTCAATTTCGCAACAGCTATCAAACCAGTAATGGAAAAAGTTAATCAACTAATTTCAGATGATAGTCCACTTTTAGAGCCACCCTGCCCGTACAAAGTGTCGGCTTGGCAAAGTGTATGTAACGAGATCATCTGTGTAAATGAGATGATATTTGTTTTACAAATATCTATTTCGATTAGAATGAATCACCCTCGAGCACCCATTAAAATCAGCATCAGCACCCTTGGTTAGCGGTGCATCGCACCGTGCACCCTATACTACTTCACACCCCTATAGGGTGCTTTGGCACAGGGGTGCTCGTTTGCACCCTCAAAGGGTGCTCTTCCTGGGACAAGTGCTTTACACCCCTAAGGGGTGTAAAAAAGTTTAGTGTGTACCAGCACATTGCCGCAACTGCGAGTGCAGTGCAGAGTTCAGCAGCGTCACCATCATCGCAAAACACAAGAACCAGTATGAACGAGAGATGCTCGAGACCTTGACCATCGAGAAAAACCAAGCAACGTGCGTCAGCGAGCCCTCGATCAAGCTCAATAGCAAAGAAAACCAATATTTGCGGTGTTTTATGTCCGGGTGAAGGGCAGGTGATTCAAATTTAAGTTAAGTTAGGTTTTCGGATGTAAGCTATGTTTTTATGTGGGTTAAAAAAGAAAAAAAAAAGCACAAAGTTAAGGTTCAGAAAGAAGAGGAAGTATTAAGCCACATTTGGTAGTCCAGCGGTATGTCTGTCTATTTTTCTTTATATATTCTATTTTCCTAAGTTCAGCTGGCCCTATAATGGGCCCAGTTGAACTTAGTAGGCCCAGAAATTCTGACCACTCAAGTAGCTCCAAAAGGTACCCAAGCTACAATTACAGGAATGAAACTTTGTTCTAAACTAGTGGCAGAAAATGTTGCCCATTAGGTTAGCCTGCATATTTTAATTTTTTACCTTATTGTTCTCTTGTGCAGTTTCATAAATACACCGCGTGACCTTAAACCAGGTAAATGGTTGTGTTGTGCTGATAGTATTCTACCACGGAGCGATAAGGCAACCATTATATATGTGATTAGCAAAACATCTTTAATTAACTGAACACTTCTTACGGTGCATTAATAGTTTACTAACTATATGGGAAACTGGTTACCTTTTTGTCATAGTTCGACTACAGGACTTACCTATTTCCTGGTCTCCGCTGGGCCGCTTCGCGAGCGTGGCGACCGCAAGTTTCCAATCCGTCATCTTGGGACATGCAGAGGTCTCTCATTACTAGATTTATGGCGACCGGCCGGATGACGCGTTGTTCAAGTCTGCCGAGTGAGCGCAGTACATTACGAGCTCGATCGTTGTTATTTGTCAAATAGGTTTCTTGAAACCTTGTGTAAACGATTGATTCTACACCTGAGGACCCAGATAATATTTTGCGAAAACGCAGCGCCGTATCAGAGCGACACAACCCTTGTCGGGATCGCAGAGGGCTTATAGAGTTTGGAGATGGTTCAGTTCAAATTAATTCAGTTCATGTGGAATCCTCTCCGAGATCTAGGCTTTCTATACTTTTGAAACGAGCTGAACGGCTCTCTTGCAGCGCTTCTTTTTTCGTGTATTTTTGTTCTGGTCCTCAGAGGTAGTACCACGGTTTTACGTGATATTCCAAGACATTTCTTCAGAAACCAACGGTGACCGAGCACAAAACGAGCCGTTCAGCGCTCACCCAGCAGGCTTTCACAACGCTTCACCCAGCCGACTTTGGTGTGTCCTAGGGAACTTACGTTCGCCGTGTGGTGGCGAAGCGGAAGCACGATTCAGCAAATTTTGGAGGACTACAAGGGGATTAAGCTGACATAAGTAACTATCGTCACATATCAGTACCACCAGTAGTGTATAGGTTGGAAATGCACAGTATCAAGGAGAGATTACAGGCACGGGTAGAAAATGAGGACGATTAGGAGAGCAACAAATACGTAGGTTTCGAAAAGAAAGGAGGTTGTAGGGCAATATATTTCATTGACACAGTGTATCGAGGTAGCAGAAAAGGAAGGTAGACCACTCTGGTTAGCATTTTTAGATATAAAGGGGCTTATGACAATGCCATTCAAGTCAATTAGTGGAGCATAATAAAAAGCTTAGATGTGGACATGGGAATATTGAAATTTTTAAGGGATATTTACAAAAACAACATTGTACTATTAACATGAGAAGGAAAGGTAACAAAGACAAATATAAAACGAGGTCTTAGACAGGAATGACCTTTGTCGCCATTGTTTTTTATGTATCTCCAAGGACAAGAGAAAAAGTAGGAAAAAAGCAATATTGGTTTGACCTTTCATACGACATGCAAGATCAAAAGATCAAACAGACATTAGCAGGTGTGATGTATCCTGATGACATAGTCCTACTGGCCTATAGCAGCATGGAGCATCAGGCCTTAATGAATGTATGTGGCGCAGAGGGCCACGCGCAGCGGCAAATTTAGGGGGGGGGGCGTCCGCCCCCCCCCCTAAAAAGTTTAGTTTTTGGGGACATAGCAAATATTGGGTCAACAAGATAGATCTGGGCAACGTTTCCACCGTAACGTCATATCTTAGCAAACTCCCCCCCCCCCCAAGCAGAACGCCTACCGCCCCCCCCCCCGTCCCCAGGCCTGACCCATAAATCCGCCCCTGGCCATGTGTTAGGCTTAGAATTCAGTAGTGAAAAATCAGCGGTCATGGGGTTCAATGATGACGAAATTGCAGAGCTAAAAATTCAAGGATTAGAGCTTGAGTGAGTCGATAAAAGCAAGTGTCCAGGAGTATAGATTAACGAGGGTATAGAATACCTCAATGAACATGCAAACTGTGTAAATCGCAGCAAGGACAACAGAACTGCAGCTGTAATAAAAAAAATAGAGCACTGTTGAACTATGACACGCATGGGGTGGTGAGGGAGATCTGGAAAGGGGCTATGGTTCCGAGCCTTGCAAATGCAGTTTTGTGCATAAAACTGGACCTCCAGACAGGGCTAGAAATAAAGCAACCTGGAGTAGGTAGACTGGCTGTGGGAGCACATGATACAACACCGAACCATAATGCATAGGGCGATTTGGGATAGTACTCACTCAAGGGCAGAAAATCGAGCACTAAGATGGAGTTTGAGGATAGGCTAGTTCTCGGGATGTAGAACGATGGGCACGAAGAGTACTTAGCTATTTACAAATGAGTAGCGTCTATAAAAAAGGGAGACAGCGGACTAGAAATCTTAGATCTAAATATATGGGCAATAGCAGGCAGGCGGTTGAGAAAATATAGGTTAAGATGAGAGTTAAAGGAACTGAGAGGGAAATGTGGGAAGCAGGCATGAAGACTAAATTGGCCTTGGAAATTTACAGATTGTTTAGGAAGGACATTACTAACCAGCCCATCTTCAACAATTTAATGGGGAGCTCCTTATTTTTTGAGGCGAGGACGGAAGTGTTGCGGACTAAGACATATAGAACTAGATATCAGGAAGTAGTTAAAGTGTGTGGAGTTTCTGGAAAGGCGGAGGAGACGGCTAAGCACTTGATACTTTGCTGTAAGGTGCTTCAGTGCTTCACCCTGTAGTAGCTGAGAAGGCGACTAATTTAACAAACGCACTGGTATTTAAGAACAGTGAGGGAAAAATAGACAAGGGAAAGGTCGAGATAACCAAGAAGAGATTTTTTGACTGGAGGCATAGGTCGAGGGAAGGATGAATATTTTCTTATTCACTTCAGGGCTATCCGTAGGGCGAAAGGAATGGGAACCCGGTTGCATAGAGGGGCATCCGTCTTACGGATAGTATATAGATTTTAAGAATGAATCTGTAGATATATAACTCTATGCTAATTAAATGTAAAAACAAACAAAAAAACATTGGCTTGGTGGCACACGTCGCCGCCCGATTCAATGGGTTGAGCCTCATCCATACATTCATCCATTTATCCATTCATCTGTGGCTCTCTCTAATTGGAGGACAGCGAGTTTGTTGGCGAGAGCTTGCGAGATAACGACGTTCTGTAAATAGCGCGGTTAGCCTGTCTACGTTCGCTTGAAGTCTCCACAACTGGCATCATCGTAGTGGCCACAGCCGGTTTCTCAATGGACCTTTTTCGAATAACGAGCGACTTCTGGGGAGTTGTCTGCGAACTAGAACAGAAGAGCAGCCCAACATGCCTCCGCCCGTCAAAACACATTGGCATCGAGCCGTTGTATCGGTTTTCAGTGCTTTTTAAACCTCATACTACCGATACTAAAAAACAAAGCGTCAAAATAGACTAAATACGGGTGAAGATAGATGCTGAAAATGTTGCTGTCGCCATTTTCGCAGGGCACCGCGTTCCGGTGTCCTGCGAAAATGGCGACAGCGGGAGTGTACGCATGCGCAGAAGCTTACTGGAAAAAGGTCAATTGTTGGTGATGCGTCCTCGAGAATCTTGTCTGCCAGTTCAGCCATCACGTCCAGAGGAGCACCGGCTGGGGTCGTCAAAATCATACGAACTTTTGAGGGGCAGCGTTAGAGGAATAGATCTCGAAGAATTGAGTCATCGATGGTTGCTGTCCCAATAAACTGTCTCATATATGCGACGTAGCAACGTTTTGCGTTTTCCAAGTTCCTCCTCGGTGAAGAGTTGCTAAAGGCGCCGTCGATCGGATGCCGGCATACGTTTGACAAGCACATGCTTGAGTTTATCGTACGGTACATCTAGGTATGCTGTCGTGATATCTCTGACCTCGGCAGCTTCATTGTGGCTGAGGGAACTGACGGCGCGATGATACTTCGTCGCTTGTAAGGTTATACCTCGTGCAGCAAAGAGGGACTCAACATGGGCAAACCACAAGGCCGGATCAGCAAGTCAAAAGGGTGGACGTTCGAGGGAGACGGCCTCCAGTTACGCGGATGGCTCACCGTTTGCTTGCATGCTGCTCGGGCAGTCTGGATACCTGTGGGGATCACGTCCCGGTTGTCAGACTACAAGTTTAACAAGCCGCGCGTCTATTCCAACACCGGCATTAAGAGACCTGGAGCTGTGGAACCGAGGTAGGAGCTCGTACCGGTGAGCGTGAACCGTCCTGTTTTTTTTTTTTCCTCGCTGTAGAGCTCCAGTAGAATGGCATGCTAACGCTGTTATCACCAAAAAGATTTGATAAAAAACGGATTCAATCATTTCAGTTTTAGTCCTTTCATTGATATTTTGTACCAGCATAACCTCCTATAATTCGTTCACTCCTAAGCCAAGAGTACGGTGAGTTCTACAGGCTCGTCGGACCATTCAACCCCCCCCCCCTCCTCTCTCTTCGCCTGCTGCCGCGCCCTACGAGTGGGTATGAACTGAAGCGTAATCACCTGGCGAAATACATATATACATAAGACTGGTCCAGCGCGCTGCCAGCGTTGGGATAAACTGAGTATAGTTTTGACTGGTTCAGCGTACATACATGTATACATAAGACCGGCCCAGCGCACTGCCAGCTTTGGGGTAAACTGAGTATAGGAAGGTGATTAAAAGTCCAGGGATTCTGAAGAACTTCTGTCAGCAAAGAAAAAGTCCGAGGCCACCTAAGAACTTTTTACGGGTTATGAATGCGAAAGCATGAATGGCGTTCGTCCGTTCTCTTAGTTCGTCTGTCGCGTAATGGCGTGGACGGCCACGTTTTGCTACTGCCGAGGTAACGGCCGACGGCCGAGCGCGCGCTCTCGTGAAGTGGCCGCGCCGCGCTGAGCTCGGCCGTGCAGCCTGTCTGGTGTTTGCCCGAGCGGGCTGTGCGGCTAGGCCCGCACCGCCGTACGGGCCGCTGCGTGCGCTGCGCCGCCAGGGAGAGGGCTTTTCTGGTGGTGTAGCTTAGGACTACTCCGCGCGAGAGCCAATGGGAGCCTCGTTCCTTGATGACACACGCCAGCCAATCGGAGCCTATCTTTCAGATTGCGGCTTCACTTTGGTCCATTGGGACAGGGGAGTTTAGGTGCCGTTTGGTGCGGCTTCAAAGCTGAAGACGTCGGTTCGCTCCATGGGTGGTTAATGCTTTCGCATTAAAACCCTTAAACCTCTGAAGTGTACTAGAGAGACACGGCACTCGCCCGTCTCAAACTGGGCTAGAATAATTATGGTTGAAAGTAGTTTAAGGAACGAATGCCAGCCATAATTTTTTCTCTGTTACAGCTCGAAAAACCTCTTGTGTCTTTTTTCTAAGGAGCTCTTATACGAATCTCCCCTTTTCCATTTGAAAACCTCTTCCGCTTACTGGTACTATGTTTGGAATGCGTCTCTGTGTTGTGCTTCTACCAAATGTTCATAAAATCCGACAGATTTCCACCTGGGGCACTCATCTACAAGGCGGAACCAAGGGACCGGGACATCGCCGCTTTGCTGTGATTGGCCAGCTCCTCACCACTGACCAATTGCAGCAGGCGTCGATATCCCGGTCCCTTTGTCCCGCCGCCCTATTGAAAATAACCCATCAGCCTTGATGTGTTATGGGACCCTGTTAGCCCTTCAAACCCTTTAGACCCGTCAGCCCTTTAGACCCATCAACCCTTTAGACCCGTCAACCCTTTAGACCCGTCAACCCTTTAGACCCATAAACCCTTTAGACCCAACAACCCTTTAGATCCATCAACCCTTTAGACCCATTAGCCCCTCAGAAATTGAATTCTCTATACTCCGATTCATAATTAGTGTACAACACTGTCAAGGCTACTGACACGCGCATGTGGCTTCATCAAGTGCAAAGGCAAAGGTACGCATCCAAGTCATCTCTTTGGTCGTCAAACGACGGCATTAGCTTATGGGGACTGAGGTACTGTGACGCAGTAACTCCTTGGGGTCCTTCACCACCGCCCGCACCATGCCTGTCACTTGGCGACCCCTCGGCCTCAATCACCCTAAGCTTAAGCTGGAGCGTTCTCTCCGTTCTTTCTTCCAGTTCCGCTTTCTGTCAGAGAGCTTCTCGTTCGGCCACTCTGTCCTCTCTTTGCCGAGCTCGTTCCTGATCAACCCATGTTCGTAATTCTGTTCCTGTCGCGGACGCCAGTTATTGTCAGGTTCTTTATGATAAAAAGAAAGGAAACTGAGAGGTCCGTCTGATTTTTGATATCAAAGAAATATATTTGCACCCAGCTGTTCTACTTTCTGAATCCCCGGAAAGAAAAAAAAAAGGAAACTTATGAGCAAATAAATAAAAGAAAAGGGCGTTCATCCAAAGTTCGACTTGCCAGGGTTGGCACTGGTTTACGCTGGTGGTAGAAGCCGGTCTCGTTTGGCTCCAGCTGCCGGCGTACCGATGGTGACCAGTCAACCGGTTGTTTGGATGGCTTTGCCGGTTCGCTCTTGAGCCAGGCTTGCCGTTCAGAGTTGACGGTGAGGACAGGTCGGCAGATTTCTATGGATGACAGCTTTGCCGGCGTATTCCGGAGCTAAGCTTTTCCGAATGCGTCCGCTTTCGCCCTGAATCTCCTCGTTCCCCTCGACTTCCTTTTCTTTCCTCCTCTTTTATTCTTGTCTCCTTTCATTTTCTTCCTCTTTTTGTCGCGGTATTGATCACATCATTACAACACGCAGTCATAATTTTTGCCTAGTATTTTAAGCACTAAAAACGTTGAATTAGAAATTGCATACAAATACAACTGGCAGGCTACAGTTTTTCTTAAGGCCGGTTCAGACATTTGCGTTTGAGTGCGTTTGACTGCGTTGCGTCGAGAACCGAATGCGAATCACCGGCACATCTGTGCTTCGTATGAAGCGTGGAATCCAATTCGAGGAATCATCTTGGCACGCGATATAAGCAGCAATGATGTGCTGGTTTCTCACAGCCGCGACGCATTCAAACGCAGTCAAACGCAACTGTCTGAACCAGGCTTTACTTCAACAAACTTCTGCGAGTTGCTTGTAATTGTTTGAGGGGTGTGTTTGAAGGCCCCACAGAAATTTCAAAAAACCTCTTAGAACTTTCTAAAGGGCATTTCAAACCCTTTAAGAAAAATTCTGATGTGGCCCAGAACGCATCAAGGGATCTTAAAGGGTCCTTCAAACCTTTTGAAAAATCTTTGAAGTCCACCTTAGACCTTTCAAAAGGTTTTGACGGGCCCTTTAGACTTTTTAAAGGGTACGTCAAACCCATCAAAACGTTTTGATGGGCCCTTTAGACTCCCTTGAGGGGTACGTCAAACCCGTTAAAAATTCTTGAAGGCCCCCTCAAACCTTTTAAAAAGTTTTGAAGGGCCCTTTAGACTTATTTTCAATAGGGCGTGTAGATCAGTGGGCCCTGGTGACGTCACATATCGCGGCGATCCTGGCGGTGTTATAATAGCGTATATGAACACGACTTAGTATGTTTCGTCGTTGCATGTAGCTTACTCTACAACCAACCAGCGGATGGAAATTTTGACAGCCAAGGGTGGAACGCCGCGACGGCTGCGCCGCCTGCCTTGCGAGCGTTGTTGCAGCTCTGTGTTCGCTATAGAACGTGTATCTGCGAGCGTACATTTCCAGGATGAAAACCGTCAAGTCGAACGTGCGTAGTTGATGTATGTGCTGACTGAATGGGGTTGGTGAACACCATTCACCTCTAAAAGCATTAAAATAGGACAATAAAGGGAGTGAAACAAAACACTCCACAGAGGTGTCTAATAGCGCCGGTCAAACGGTGTGTTTCCGTTTCGCTTCCTCCGCATAGAAATAACACGTCTTTCTTTTGTGTGTGTGTGCGCGCGCGCGCGTGTGTGTGTGTGTGTGTGTGTGTGTGTGTGTGTGTGTGTGTGTGCGTGTGTGTGTGTGTGTGTGTGTGTGTGTGTGTGTGTGTGTGTGTGTGTGTGTGTGTGTGTGTGTGTGTGTGTGTGTGTTTTACTTTTCGGGTAAGACGAATGGAAGCGAGATGACCGTGCCTTGGCCCCAGCCAAGCAAGGAAAGCCCTTTCTTCCAGATCATTCCACCGACTACGGTTCTCTTGTCTCTAGAGCAAGGGTGCGCATGCTCGCGCTATGTGCGAGCCATCTTGCGTCGCGCACGTGACGCAAGGTTATTACAGACAAACTGCGCGTGCATTTTACTATGATTATCAAGTGATAATTACACCACAGTGTATGTGATTTTTTTTTGTTTTTTTCAGAAACTTAAATTAGCGATGGGGGCAGGATAAATATGCCATCTAAAGACACCTTTGAAAAGAGCTTTATTGCCCTATATTTATTGCTTATTATATTTATCGCTTTATTGGCCTGATATATGATGGTGTTTAAAAGTGAATAGCGCTTGCAAACATCCTGCAGACGTGTTGTCACAGCCTCACAGGCGTATCTCCAACAAACCACTACTACAATCGAGACAACCCGTAGCGTTCCCTGTTTACTCATGTGACATGTTGTGCTGCCATTTATGAAAGCTCCGGTACCTGTATTGTATTAGGTGCTAAAATTATCAGACACGCAAATAAGCGTCATACTTACCAATGTCTTTTCAGGGGTATCAGCAATAAAGATATACGACCGTTTGCGTTCCATATATTAGACCTGCGCATGGTTTGTGGTTAAGCATCTGATGAAACCAAGATATCGGTATCAAAAGTGCAGCGAGGCAAGTCAAGTCGCCACAGCTATGATGATGTAATAAATTATCTAACTCTTAAAATCTTGCGAGTTGGTGCAAGACTAGAACTTACTCAAACGCATGGTCTCACAACACACTTAGTATGCAGGTTTTTAAGACACATTTGATATTGAAATGCTATTGGGGGCTCCAAAAAGTTACAAAAAGGAGAGCAGTTGTTCCTGAAGCATTTTAGAAATTATAAGAATTACAAATTGTTTCTCGCTTTTTACCACTTACGCCATCCTGAAGCTACCACCGCGGACTACATGGGCTGAAGCACCCGATCCCGGTTTCTTTTGCGTTCGCAGTCCGCACAAGCTCTATCATCTCTCAATTTGTCAGTAGGAACCTCAACTTTACATTCCATTCGTGGTTTGGACCACAGCTCTCTCAAAGACCGGCAGGTGCGTCAAAGAAGCACGAAGGACTGCTTGCTTCAGCTCATATTGACCACTCTGGTAGATGTAACAGAAAAGAAGAAAAGAGCTTCCGGGAATGAAAGCCAATAACTATCGGTATTATCTGTACTAAGAATGCTCACGGGTGACAGAAGTTACGCAGGATTTCTTCCCATTGTACATATAGCCCCTGACAGCTTAGGGAACGCAGAGCTTTGCTTATTATTAACGTGAAACGTTCTTTAGCTAGTTGCACCGGATTTCGTGAAGTCAGGGCCTGAGACGTCCCATAATGCCACACGAGCAGCGTTGCATTATGGGACTCCACATACCTGCAAACAAATTCAGTTTCTCCGCTAAATTTAGCGGGGAAGTTGAATTGGTATATAGGTCATGTGACATCACGTCACGTGATGTTAAGTTCAACACTAAATTTAGTGGGAAAATTAACGTCCCATGACCTACACACCAATTCAGTTTCCCCGCTAAATTTAGCGGGGCGATTGACGTCACGTGAACTGATGTCACATGGTGCTAGAACGTTTCACGTATTCGGCACAGTTGCCCAACAATTTTTCATGCAGTATTATTTTTTTTATGTTGACTCTTTTCTGGCCGATGATTCGTTCCTGACTGCTGAGCGACACTAAAGACGCTCCAAATTGGCCACGCCCTGCATTTTTTAGGCGGTCGGTTACGACTACACACCAGTACAGGGTGTGTCTCAAATAGCGACCAGGCTCTTTAAATCGACCGCAAAAATCGGTTTCTTAACTTAGCGCGCTAGGATGTTGTGCAGCGTTGCCCACAGGTGGTGCATTTTTATGTAATATTTGCAAAGAGCAAACTACCCTGGGGAACAAGTAAAAGAAGATGAAGGCTTAACTCCTATGGAGACGCAGCGAAGCCACCGGTCTTTCAACAATAGGGCGCCGTTTGGCTCGGGAGACAAGAGATGGCGCAATCGGTCGCGACGCTAACTGCCGCCAACGAACGCGTGCATACGGCGCCGAGAGCCGGCGTCATTAGCAGACGATATTTTCGAGTCAAAAGCGGCGCGCGTTCCGCAGGCGGCGACTGTCGCAGAACCAAAAAAAAAGGCGCGGTAACAACAAGGACCTGCAAAGCAGACAACATAAGTACCCCGAAAAAAAAAAGTTAAAATAACGTGACAAAGCATTTTTTTTTTCAATCGATTATGTGTCCATTCAATGTTTTATCAGTAGGGATGATACAATCATGTATTGCCGACTGACATCGACAAAGCTCGCGCCTCTTTTGAGTCGAAAATATCGTCTGCTATTTGATGCCGGCTCACGGCACCATATATGCTCGTTCGTTGGCGGCAGTTGGCGTCGCGACCGCTTACGCAATCTCGTCTCCCGTGCCAAACGGCGCCCTATTGTGTGAAGACCGGTTGCTTCGCTGCGTTTCCATAGGAGTTAGGCCTTTATCTTCTTTTTTTTTTTTTTCCTTTTTCCTCAGTTAAGATTGCCCTTTGCAAGTTTTATTGAAAAAATGCACCCCCTGTGGGCAACGCTGCACAAAATCGTAGCACGATAGGTTAAGAAATCGATTTTTACGGTCGATTTAAAGAGCCTGGCAACTATTTGAGACATCCTGTATATCGAGCGCCGTATAGCCAGCCGGCAATGGCCAGGCGGCGCAACGAGAGTACTGCATTCAGCGCCACAAGCGGAGGCGTCTCTGTTAATGGGGCGGCCAGTCTGCCCGTCGGGCCATTGCGAGCGGCGGCGACCCCGATTACAGCAGTCCCCGTGTGCACGTGCGTGCCATGTCCCCGGTTATTTTATGCGGTTTTTTAAGACCACCTTGAGCCTTGATAGGTCCAAGTGTTTAGAGAATATTCAAGAGTTGTCATTTGGACACCCGTTTGAGTTGTCTTCACTACTTGTGGCCGCCCGATCAGTCTGTGCTTCGCTCGTCTCCCAGGAAGTGACACAACACAACGAGAAGGCAGCGAATGGGTTTACTGTACATCCCGGTTGCCCGTCTTTGAGAGCCGGCAGTCCGGACCCGCCGACCCTAGTTGTCGCCCGTCGTTCAGAGCTCACAGTCGGAGCCCGTGTCCAGGCCTGCGGATCGTCCTTCCCACGCCAGTGCTGCGTAGGCTAGCTGTTCCGGCCTATCACAGCCATATCACAGCCATATCACAGCCAGAGTCTCGCTGTGGAACCCCTTTGGGATCGTCATGGACTAGGCCGGTATGGTCAGGGCTCGCCGCTTCCGCCTGTCCTGATCCGAACCTCGCTGGTGGAATTCTCCGGGGTTCGCCATGGGCCAGACCAGCCAGAACGGATCTATCGTTCCTACCCGGCCCCAGCCTCGTGCAGCACGCTCTTCCTCTTTCTTCGCCGGCTGGACCTCGCTCGCGCCTCCCTCGGCCGTCCTCTTCTTCTCCCAACGCCCCACACACTAGAATAAAATGTAGGCAATTAGAACCAAACTCTGCATGCTAGAGAACAATACACAAGCCTGGTGTAAAAAAACGACAGGCAACAAAGTGTACGTGTGAGGATATTTACGCTTCGCATGAGCTTTTTCCAAAGAAAAACTTTTGCATCCTGTTTTCTGCACGCCGTCACATTTTTTACCAAACTCAGCATTAAATTTGGTTGCCGAAACAAACAAAACTTTGTGCTACGAAAATCCACTATTTGAAATTTCGCAGGTTTGAAAGGTTCTGGTTGCGACCGCGCGTGCCGAACGGCTATGCACGCGTACAGAGTGCCGGAACGGGCCGACAGACCTCTCGTTTTAAGAGCTGATCGCCTGATTATCGACGTCACAGCGAAGCAACAATCGGCCCGATTGTTAATATACCGTATTTCTGTATGTAGCTGTCCAAGTGAATCATAAAACAACTTCTATAAATTCGTTATTTTGCCGACTAGCCTGCAAAACGAGTTCGTCAGACCACTTTCCAGACCCCCACATCTATTTTCGTTCACTTCAACAATTAATGTAAAATTCACTTACTTGATGCGTCGCACTGCAGTAATCCACTTCTGTCGCCGTGTCGCTTCCCAAGATCTCGAAGGAAAGCGGTAAAGTTTAACGCTTGAGTCACCTTCGCGACTGTGGCCGTCTTTCACGCAGCAGTAGCAACGCTTATTTTTTGGGGGGAACTCTAGGAGCAGGCGAGATGTCGCAGGAACCCGGTGAGGTCATAGAGACGTAAAGTTGGGACTTACATTTACGAAAAACGGTTGGAAAAAGGCACACGCCGATCCGAAACACCACGTTCACACGTGGTTCCTAAATGCGCCTGCCGGCAGTCCCCGCGACCCATCCCTGCCTGGCCTACCCAGTTTCTTCATTTCGCAGCCGCTAGATGGCGCAACGTGTAGTGCCAAACTGCATTGCCGGTCGCCTATTCGCGTCTCCAGCTCGACGCTCGCCCTCTCGCGGCGGAAACGGGAAGCGCACTAGTGAGGGTCCCCCGATTCTCGTCCTCAGCGGGCACGGCAGAACTGCTCGCGATCATGGCTCGCGAGATGTCATTTACGAATCCAAACCACAGTCTTCACTGTCCCAGCGTAAAGCTGCAGCCAGTATGGGATTGTACCTTACTAGAGGGTCTTAGTATTGCACATAGAAGCAAACGCATGCGGTGTGCGTTTGCGTTAGAGTTGCATGCCCCACATTGTGCGTGCGCCTGATCGCCATGCGCCATCCAAGACCGCAATGGTGGGCTCCGCGCACGCGCAGTGTGGAACACGCAATGCTCACGCAAACACACAACGCTTGCGTTTGTTCGTATACGCAATACTAAAACTCACTACTGTTTCACCGGCTTCCAACGCCAACAAAACGTGCTGCAGTGAGCAGACGTGAAAGCAGGCAGGCGTTCCTTCGAAGTGGAAAGGCTGAGATTGGCAAAACGACGGAGCGTAAAAATGAAAGTAACTAACGGTCATAAAAAATAGTAATTGAAAAAAAAATTGGGGCATTTTGTTTTAAAGTCATTTGGTCTTTGGACGTTTTGCCGATTGTCAAAAGTCGCGACTTTGATAGCAAAATATACTTTACGCACAATTAAAGTAATTTTACATGGATTTCTCACATTAGCTAGAATGTTTTCATTGATTTTAGAGTATTTTTATTTTATTACTTGGTAATTAAAAATGCTACAATTGGCACCAGTGAAGATAATTAGCGCACTTTTCATTGTCATATTTGTTCGCGCGTTTGAAATTATATTATATTATATTATACAAATTATATTAGAGCTTGAAAAATTACGTATTAAAATATCTGAATTTTAATATTAATAGAATGAATACAAATCGCGGCAATGTATGCTCCCAATTAACGCCAAGATCACAGTCTTTCCAGAAAGGTATAATTTTGTTTTCTTTTTAGCATATGAAAAACTCTGCGTCATTATGATAGACAAACAGTCAAACACTGAATGTGATCTAAAGTCCTATGCGTCACGCGTTGCTATAAACACACACACACACACACACACACACACACACACACACACACACACACACACACACACTTCAGCTGTCTGACTCGGATTCCGTCTATAAGTTGTTGCAGTGAGAACAGCGTTTATTATTTTTTACGTTTTGTGGACATATTGTAAAAATTGAAATTATTCTCTTATTCTTGTGCAGAGAATAATGTTAAACCAATTAATCGTCTAAATACCCCAAAAAAACATTAAAAGGCCCGCAGTTCATTATTTCCCAGAATTATCTGAGCGAGAAAAGGCAGCGATCGAGAACGCTCAAATATCAGCACTGCTTTTTTCAACAACTACAAATATCAGCCTGGATCGAACATGCATGTCACAAAATAAAGTTCTCTAACTAAATAATTACGATGTGAGACACATCTTGAGTTATGAAAGAATCCAAAATTAAGACCTATATCGAGAAATTAAATCCAAAATAGAGGTTAGTTTCGGTTTCGCTCCAGAATTAAAACGCGCATCCTTGCGTAAATATTACGCTAAACACCGTTCTTCTTTCCAGGGTAAAAAGTTGACCTGCGCTCATAACACTCTAGCTTCCTCGTATTACCAGAAATAATTTGCGCCGCTCAGTGAAGCCAGCACACTAGACAGGCTTAACAGCGGCACGCATCTCCAACCCTCACTATAACCGCCATTTTGGAAAATAAGTTGCGCCACCTATAGTTAGTTGGAGTCGCGAATAGAACCATTTGCAGAAGAAACGTTTTATATTAAATGCGTCAGAAGACCGGTGTTTATGAGATTAGTGTAACATCACAATAAAGCGAGACAATTAACTAAAAAAATGAAAGAAAGATCTTAAATATAGTTGGCCGAGACATCGCCCGCCAAATTTAGCGGACTCCTAAACTCAGAAAACTCTGAGATTAAAACAAAAGCTTAAAACCTGCTTCACATTCTGTGTGATCCGGATCTGTCCGTAATATTAAGCTACATTAGTTTTCACAAAATACATTTTAAGTGTTTCTTCAGCGGCGTCATCATGAATATCAATATGGTATGTTGCAATTTTCGTAAATCTCAAGTTGTCTTTTTTTTTTTCTAAGCGGTGATGTTGTGTCTGTTTTACGATGACAGAAATAAAATAGCGTGTGTAAGTACAGTGGTATTGACAATCCATACCTTAATATCTATCGAGGCTCTCTCCAATTTTAAATTTGTACCCGCATGTTTCACTACAAATCTTTCCATCTTCTCGTTACGCCATATCCCTCACAGCATGGTTGAATCAACCAATGAATAAGTACGCACTTTGCTAATAATAGCGTGTAAAGCACTCGATTGCAGCAATTTTCCCAGTATGTATTAAATCATCGGGAGCAATGCGGACACGATGTGCGATGTGTTTTCTCTCGCCTTCTCCCAGGTCGAGGTCGACTCGACTGACTCGACACAGTCTACCACCGGAATCACAGCATCTCTGGATCTCTGGCATAACGGTTCCCTCTGTCGGCGTCCTTTTGAGGCGCTCAGCAGAAGTCTTTCCCATAGACACGGGAGGGCGCCCGCGAACAGGCAGCTTTGAAACGTGAAGAAACCGCTGAAGATAAAAACGTTAAGGTCAAGTTCAGCTCCAGTTTTAAACTTACAGAACACGACAGCGAAGGGATAGTCTTTACTTGCAAGACTGAACAGGGAAACAAACGAGAAATTTAACAAATAAACGTTTCCATCTCCACAATTCAACTCATTACGAAGAATGGCTTTACCGTCGAGTTGACATCGATTAGTCGATCAGGGCCGCCGGCGGTGGTTTGGCGTCGTTTGGAATCAAAGGAGAGAAAAAGGGCGCCGTGAATACAATGCAACTGATTTATCATTCCCCCATATCAGTTCATTCAAAAGGTCGTAAACAGGGCGCCTTTTGTTCGGGGGCACAAATTACATTGCTGGTCAGTGGTGACCCAGAAATTATTGGCACGAGCTACATGTGTGAAGCATTTCTCGTTGTAGAGGTTAATGTAAACATTTTAGTGAAAAACCCGAGACTGGAATATTGACAGACGACGAAAAGGAAGAGAAGGAGAACGTCTCAAACACAGCCAAACCTTTATTGAGGACAGAACCCTTTATATTCGCGACTCCAATTCACTGTAGGTGGCGCCACTCGTTTTCCAAAACGGCTGTAATAGTGAGTGTCGGAGATGAGTGCCGCTGTTGAGCCCATCTAGTGTGCTGGCTTCACTGAGTGACACAAATTATTTCTGGTAATACGAGGAAGCTAGGGTGTTATGAGCGCTAGCAGGGGCGGATGCAGGAATTTCCTGAAGGGGGGGTCAGGTGTTGGTCAGCGTACCGCATGTTTAGGAACCCCCTCCCCCTCTCCCTCGTTTCACGCCCTAAATTTGACACATTCAGAAATCAAGAGGGGGGTCAGGAGATCCGGACCCCCCCTCTAAATCCGCCCCTGAGCGCAAGTCACCTCTTTATCCTAAGAACATGAACGGTGTTTAGCATAATATTTACGCCAGGAGGCACGTTGTAATTCTGGAGCAAAACCGAAACTAACCTCTATTTTGGATCTAATTTCTCGGTATAGGTCTTAATTTAGGATTCTTTCATAACTTGGGTTGTGTCTCAGATCGTAATTATTTAGTTAAAGTAGTTCGTGAAAATTTTGTTTTGTGACATGCGTGTTCGATCCAGGCACTTCAAAATGTTTTGGATATTTCTGTGTCCCTTTAAAGACAGGATCTTTCATGTACCATAGAGGTAACATAGAATATTGTATTTGTTGAAAAAGTCCGTGATAATATTTGTGCGTTCTCGCTGCCTTTTCCCGCTCAGATAATTGTCATGTGGAATAATGAACCGTGGGACTTATAATGGGTTTTTGAATATTTAGATGATTAATTGTTTTAACATTATTCCCAGCACAAGCATAACAAAATAAATCCAATATTTACAATATGCTCACAAAACATATAAATTAAAAAGCACTGTTCTTACTACAAAAACCCAAAGACGGAATCCGAGACAGACAGCTGAAGTGTGTGTCTTTTAAAGCAACGCGTGACGGATATGGCTTTATATTGCATCCAGTGTTTAACAGTTTGTCTATCTTGATAACGATGTCAAAGTTTTTCATATGATAAAAAGGAAACAAAATTAGATCTTTCTGAAAAGGCTATTATGATTAAATGGCGTATTTTTGTGATCGCGGCGTTAATTGGGGGCATGCATTGCCGCGATTTGTATTAATATTAATAATATTAGGATGTTTTAATGCGTAATTTTTTAATCTCTCACATGATTTGTTGCTTAGATCTAATTTTAAACGCGCGAACACCGAACAACAAAACACGGAGGTACTTGCGATCACCACGCTGTTCGAACCATGTCACAGATAAATAGAAACTATTACTTTACTTCTTATGGCCGTAGAGCATTTCAGTTGAAAAGAAACCCAAGGGAACAACGAGCCTCAGGTGTCTGAACGTGTGACGTGGTTCACCTCTTTTATGCGGATCTCTGATTGACTAAACGAAGTAATCATAAAAATAACAAAAGTTGTTAATAGTTGCATGATGGGACTATAGGTTGAACGATCTCCATGTGTGCCTTGTGAGCGGAGGCCGAATGTACTGAATGGAGATTCCGCGAACGTTTTTCTAACCTGATGTTCAAAGATCAAACCAAGGAAATTCGAAAAGATTCGAAAACGTTTCGAAATGTCGAAAAAATTACATGAAAAAATTCATCCATTTTCAGACTTTAAATTTTTGACGCTAAGAAATTCGATAGTTTTCAAACTTGCTAATTTTTTGCGCTATGGAATTTGACAATTTTCTAGCTTTCTAGCTTAAAAGTTAAGAAATTCGACGATTTTTGAAATTTTGTGCCTGCTAAGTTAAAACGTTCGTCAAACTTCAAACTTCTGAGCAAAAGTGCGACGAAGTTCGAACCAAGTTCATCGATTTTTGACGCTAAGAAATTCGATCGTTTTCAAACTTTCTAATTTTTTTGCGCTATGAAATTTGTCAATTTTCTAGCTTTCTAGCTTAAAGTTAAGAAATTCGACGATTTTTAAAATTTCGTGCCTGCTAAGTTTAAAAGTTCGTCAAACTTCAAACTTCTGAGCAAAAGTGCGACGAAGTTCGAACCAAGTTCATCCCCAGGGTTCGAGGCAACAAATATAACTAGAACAAGATGCCAATCTGTGAACGGGAGTGGTGATTACACTGTTTTTACTTAGCTGATCGTACCCCAAACGATTCACTTTTAACGCGCTGAATTACCTTTTGGGGTGGCCTCGGCCTCGTACCTCACACATTTTCTTCGACTTCCGTACAACCTCTCCCATGCACAACTTTGTAGGTTGTCACCAGAATCCTGATCTGCAGGCTTGAAATTTAACCGAGGCGCTTCGCTGGGGGCATCCTCCATAGTTGTTTTTGAACGAAAGTCCCCTGATTTTCTCGAGTAACATGCTGGTCGGTTAAACGCGCACGCGGAGTTCGACGCCGATGCGCTACAGCGAACACTGGGTCGGCGCTTACTTCATTTTCATTAGTAACCAGCTAGGTTACTAACGAAAAAGAAAAGTTGCAGGCAAAGGTTATATGGTTGCATATGGTTGGCCAGATGACAGCCGGTCGTGACCTGATCAGCTGTATTTTGGGGGGCCAATGGGTCTCCTAATCTAGTCTGGTTGCAGTTCTACTCAACCTTGACTTGTGTCGAGTGCTGCGACTGTCCAGATTTTTTATCATACCACAGGTCATCCCACCGAAAATGAACGCTCAGAGGAACAAACAATCTTCGGGAAGCCTGGATGTCTTTCTGTGCCCGCTTTGTCCTGTATATTTCGTTGTCTTATATGCCAGCATCGCATTGAAGTGACGTTTGGTCGGATTGCTACTAGTTTGCCAAGACGTAAGAATTATGCTCACCTGACCGCCTCAGGGCTTTTAGATGAACCGTGCAGCCAGTTCAAAGCTTGTTTCATAAGTTTCGATTGACTAGGGGAATACATACAAAACTAATTCGAAACTGCGGAATTTGATCTCTGGCCATAAAATTCAGGCTTCGATCTTAAAATCAAAACTTTCTAACTTTTCGAACTTGTATCTCAAAAAAATTCGGAATCTTCGAATGTTTCGAGCTTGAATCTTAACGAAAATCGAATTGGTCAAAGTTTTCCGACATTCGACAAAAAAAAAAAAAAATTGAACTCTTTGAACTCGAACTTCCGAAAACCTTGATATTTTCGATTTTGTTTTCAATTCGAACCTCAACGAGGTTTTAAAGTTGCGAACTTTTTGAATTCGAACTTCTAACGTCCACCTCCGGACGAACAGGAAAACTGTAGTCACCTCTCAACCCACCAATTCATCAAGCAGCAGTAAAGAACATTGTATGCCGTCATTTCAATTTATGCTAGCGTACTTTTTGTGTTTAGCTTTTGAATTAGTCTTTATATTCATTTTGACAGAACGCTTTTGGAATACGACTGACATCACCAAGGTGGGATCGGTGGCGGAGTATGTTAAACCAAAACAGTGAAACTACTTCGGGTTAAAGCCCGCACTGCAGAATCCGGGGATCACGCTTTCTACCAATTTCCTTCTGGATCCATATCACACCCTTGTGCGATCGTGTTGTTCCTACTTGAGATATATTTCAGACCCCAGGTTACCCGTAATACACCAGCAAACTGCTTACCTTCAGCAAGGACCAGTGGTGCCGTATATCTCAAGGGAAGACCGACCTAGCTTTTTCTAAACTCAAGGTCTCATATGTTTTCATTTGTATAGAAGAGGGCCCAAAGCAGCCTAATTAAAACTTTATATAATATATCAATTTTCCAGTATTATGTCTTATCATTAGTCAATTGGTGATATACATTTTAATACAAAATAAAAAGACAAAGACAAATTTAAAAATGTACTTCATGAACTTCTGCTTGAAATTGTGTGTCGATCCACGTCTGGATAAAATCGAGACTTCAATCAATGCAAGGTAACTGTTATTAGATTGTTATGTGGAAGTTAGTTTTCTTCAAATGAATATAGGTGCCTTTGTCATTTAAAACAACTGTATATGAAAAAGTTTCTTTGATTACTCCTCAAGGTTGCTTAGCTTACACATAAGTTAAACCAGAGACGAAAGGACGACAAAAGGGCACAAACACACGTCTCAATTTGACAGTGAGACATGTGTGTTTGTCCCCTCCTGGTCATCCTTTCATCTCTTGCTTCAATTTGTGTAACGTAACTCAATTAATTTCTTTGTTAACTTTGTCTTTAATGGTGTCTAGCTTTCTTTAAGGATTTTACACAGCAGCATGAATGTGCGAGCAGAAGAACAAAAGAGACATTGCTATTTGTTTTATTTGCTTTGCCGTACAGAGTATTCATTTGCCTGCGCATTGTATCGTGTCTCTGCAGGTACCTCATCTTTGCTGCTAATGACTGCGAAGTGCTCAATCATTAGTTGATTCAGCGTTTTCGCACCGCTCACCATGTTCGTTTCTTTTTCTAAATTATTTCTTCATATACAAAAGACAGCTTAAATTCCATGACATCAGAAGCCGACATGCGACCTGTTTCTGCACCTTGCTCCAAGAAAATGCATGAGGAACTTTTTAAAATTGTCTGTCTCGTCTCCACTCTCTTTAAAACAGTCACATTTTAGAGATCACGGGCTGAAAACCATAATGGCAAGATGTAAAGAAAAGGAAAGTCATCGCTTCTTTGAGAGGTGCCGCTTTACGTGTGGGCGGAGTTCATATACTAAATTCCCACTTATCGTAGAATTTCACTTGACTTCTTAAGATTTCGGCGAGAACTGCTCTTGTTGAAATAAGATCAAAGACATATTTTGTACAAACCTGTATTAAACAATAGCTTAACGTTAATGACTCGGTCGTTAACCTGAAATTAGTTGGAACGCGCCCAAGCCTGAATATTTTTGAATATTACGGCAGGCATTTCCATCGCCTTATCGAGACACATGGAATGGTGTCGTAGAGCATAGTTGAACTTTGTATAAATTTATTTCCGCTTCTTAAAATATTTTCTACTGTAATTTTGTTTTTGTCAGGAGGCACGCAACAAAAACGACATTTTCAACTACTAAAATGTTTGCATCTAATTTTGACATCTCGTATAGTGAAATGTCCTTCATTTGTGTCTGAACGCCGACACTGCGACTCCTTGAACTTCGTATTGTTTATTCATAAAATGCGACCCTTAGTCACATTCGTAAAAACCTTTTGTTAACCGTGATTGCAATACACTTTTTATGTCACTATCCCCCCCTCCCCATTTTTATCATGACATCTGTATTGTGGTTTTTAGTCACGACCTCCCAAACCTCGATTGTATTGTCATCCCGAACAGCAGTGGCCTAGCCCCAAAATATGCTGTAATTTTTCTCCTGTCTTTACACGTTTGCCAATTATTCGCCTGCTTTAGTGGACCATTATAGTATATAGGCACGCTGTAGTGTTTTCAGCTAAGTGGTAAGCTATGAATAAGAGGGGGTTGTCGATGTCGGTAACCGGACAAAAGCTCACCGGACAAAAGTTCACCGGACAGAAGCTCACCGGACAAAAGCTCACCCGTTTTTTCACAACCCCGGACTACAGCTCACCTAATTTTTTTTTTTTTTTGCCACCAAGGCGAAACACGGGTTGGGATAAGGTGCGGACGCGATGGACATTGCACAATTTTTAGAAGAACTAGTCCCCCATCCCATGCAGAGGTGTCGACAGATAAGTCATAACAGGCGGAAGAAGCAACGATTTGGCAAAAAAATATTTAGGTCACCGAAATTGAGTGGAGCTGATATGATCAAGCTTGCTTGACTGGAGGTATGCCGGAGTTACCCTTGTGCCACGTCCCAAGAAACTTCCTTAAATCGAAGTTTTTAACCCGAAGAGTGACCGAAAAGGGGAAGTTCCCCTTCGGTGACCTCGCTTTTTCATTGTGCATATGTCGCGGTAAACGGGCACATAAAGGTTAGGCAGAATGTCTCTTCATTACTAATGAATGTTTTTGTTTTTTGTATTTTTTTTTTTGAGGGCGGGGGGGGCTGGTTGTGTTGGAAGGACTAATATAAAGGTTAGGTAGAATGTCTCTTTATTACTAATGAATCTGTTTTGTTGGGGGTTGTGTTCGAAGGACTAACCTACATCAGGGAAAAGTCTACCGATGACATCGGCGACCTGCTGTACTACTTGATGCACGTATGTCAACGGCCCCTTCCGTGCTCCTTCTGCGGCGGCACCCAGATCGAATTCTTCCCTTTGCCTCGCTGTGCGCCGACGACGACCGGAGTTTCCCCCAGAATGGTGGAATATGTACGAGGCATAAAAACTGGACGAACAACACCTCCGAAGGATCGAATACCGGGTTCCAGAAGCTCGTCGGCCACGCCCATTCAAGCGTCTGGAGGCTGATTGAATGCCTACAGCAAGATCAGGTGCTGGTTTCCACGGCATTGACACAAGCCAGGAGAGGTGAGCCCCAGTGAAGAGGGTGTGAAAAACCACCAGTAGAATCGAGTGAAAAATGTTGGCGAGGGGTTCCAGTACACCCAGATCTACCAAGACAGCTGGAGGTAGTAGGGAACTGCATTCGCTGTTTACCAATCGATAAATAAACTTGTTTCCACTCTAATGAACAAACAATGCGCTTGTCAGATTTAATTTATCGTAGTATTTTAATGCCGCACGCATGCACCTAAGTTGTCCGCCCTCGTGTTAAGAGCAGCATGCAATTTCCTCCTGGTGAGCTTTTGTAGGGGTCTGTAAAAAAATGGGTCTTTGATCCGGGATTCGTCGATGTCAGTATCCTTCCAAAAATGGTTGTCTGGTCACCAACCAAACGCAAAACAGACGCATTGAAATGTGTTTACAACCACTAGAGCTCTAGAACTTGTGACAAATTGTTTGTATATTACAGAGACAATGACCCCCCCCCTTACCCTTCAAACAAAAATTGAATTCTTCCAGAGGGATTTACTATGGTGTCAGAAGACAACCCAATCGATACTTTGCTACAGCTTCACGAACATTTTAATACAGTCACAAAACGCAACTGCTCGAAACAGACGCCGAAATTGGACTGGGGAGGAGGGAGCAATGTAGTGGAGGGGGGAGTTGCCAGAAGTCACGTGGCTACACCCGACCGCGTTTTTTTTTCTTCGTTTCTTTGGTTCTGCGAAGCAAACGAAAAACGCGCACGTCACACGTAGCCCGAAAAACGCAAATGCTAAGTACTTCGTGCTTCACGTTTGCAAGTTTTTCAAGCTCTTGCCAATTCGTGTTCGTAAGACGAGCGATGTCTTCAGCCTGGACAAGGGGCGACAGATTCACTTCGTTTCGTGGCTAGACAGATTCACCAGTACCGCGAACGACAGTTCTGAAGTAGAGGTACCACGCCCGTCGTCCACTGCCATCGCTTAATTAGTCCGTTTCATCCAGCCGTCCAGCCGGCCGGCGACTCCGCGATACGACGCCATGTTTAGAATTACGCAGAGAATGCACGGGGTACTTGTAAAACTCTCTGCCACCCCCCCCCCCAAAAAAAAAAAAAAATCAAACTTATATTTTTGTGGTGTCTAAAAAACGGCTAATGCGTTGACTGAAAAAAAAAATAGTTGCATAGAGTACCGCAAGTACTCTGTGCAACTGTTTTTTTTTTTTAGTCAACGTATTAGCAGTTTTTAGAAACCACAAAAATATGGGTTCCATACGTTTTTTTTTTATTTTGAATGTGTGGTTTCGATGACTTACGACTTTGATTATATTTGGTGTGTGTGTCTAAATCATAGGAAACGGCACGTGACCACGGAAAAGAGAGTCAGCGAGACTCTAACCGGCCAGTTCTCGATTGGCGGTTGTCGGGCGGAAAGGAAACAAACTTCGGGCCGAAAATGATGTTCTGGGTAGTTGGGCTTCCGTATGTCATCTACAAATGAAAACCTTGGCAAGTATAAATTACTTGTTCTGTAAATATCTCATATCCAGAAATATCTGACGTTTACCTGTCGTGTCATGACTTTTAAGAAGACGAGTGCGCGTTGAGTACCTGAAACTGTGGTTAATTAGGAGACAGCAAAAACACATACTTCTTAGGTTTTATGTAAGATTAAAGGAACTTTCATATTGCTTTAAAAAAACCCTGAAAAAACAAAAAAAAAACGTTTTTTAAACAGTCTGGTTGGGGCACGCGTGTCGAAAAACTAATTTTACACGAAAAAAAAAAGGTTTAGAGCAATATCGACGGCGAGAGATTTATTTGAAATTCTGCGCGCAAAGTTCATGACGTCGCGGAATGGTCATTCGCTCAACGAGATGGTCATTCGGTCATTCGCCCTCTCCACCTCAACGTAAAGGCGAAGCCGATTCACCTCTCCTCCACGCGCCCGAATGCCGAGGGAGAAATCAAGTAGAAAGGAGGTGACTACAAACTAAATCGCGTCTCGCGCCGTCAATATGGCTGTAAAATAGTTTTTTTTTTTTGCATAAAATTAATTTTTTGACACGCGTGTCCCAACCAGAGTGTTAAAAAACATTCTTTTTCTTTTCAAGGGCCCTTTGACACATTTTTTTTTTTTAATTGAACTAAGTAGAAATTTTAAGTTTTTAAGTTAAACAATAGATACGTTTACATCGACTTTGAGGGTGACGGTCTAAACAAATTGCGCATTTTTTATGTAGTTTACACAATTGATGACTTCATATATTCCCGTAGGTAGAGTGTAGCCGGAATTGAGCAGCGTACCGAATAAAAGAAAAACAAAGAAACTCAACACGTTCAGCGTGGTGTCAAAATAGGCATAAATCCAGTTCCTTCTGTTGAATATTGTTTTAGGCCTCTTTCCTAGAATGTTAAGTACGAACAGATTTTATATAAACTAGCTTATATCAAGAATTCTTCAAGAATGACTGCAGCTCATCAAACATTCATAATATTTCAAGTGGAAGGCTTTCGTGTTGAACAAATCTTCCCGGAAACCTGAGGAGCTAAGTTAGTTTCTTTGACGCAGTTTATTTATTCGTCGCCATAAAGAACATCGGTCATTCGTGACTTCCTCGAAATTCCTGTCGCAATTATATTATAAAATCTTATCACCGGCTTCAAGCGTGATGCAGACTTGCTTGAATTTTGGAAACTAGGTAACATTACAGTTGTTTGTGCTCTTCTTCCTTATGAAAGCTACATATCTGAGGTTATTGGCAAAGCGGAGGTATATATACGTTCCCCTGATGCTGTTAGAAAGTTCACAAAACATTCGGGGCCAAATTCAAACATTCAGGGCCACAAACCGTTTGCAAACAGGCGGCGTTATGTTTTCAGAATTTTGCGCGCAAAGAAGGCGGTGTCGACGAGAGCCTCTTTCAAGTAAAAATACCGCAAAGGAAGAGGATAAACTGTTCCGGCAAGGTGTACAGCCACGTAATTCCTTGTTACGAAATCTCTTGGACTACTCTACTTTATCTCAAAAAATTACAAGCGGACGCTTAAGCATCGCCTTTAAGAGTGGAACGTGACAGCTAAACATATAAACAGCGGCTAGTTCCCAAGCCGTGCAAGCGTAACGTCAGGGAGGTTGGAATTAAGATCCACTGGCTCCCTACCTACGTGACCGACGGGGAGGGGAGGTCTGCGCTGCGTTCGAAGTCTACGGGACGATCGTCAAGATATTCAGGGAGACGTGGAAGTCCCGGAGCGGGGAACTACGAGGGAGACATTTCGACCCGCTCGGCGACCATCGTGCTCAAAGAGGGCACCACGAAGGCCGAGCTACCACACCGGGCAATTGGAAATCGCTAATCTCTGTGCTCGTGTCGGTGCCAGGCAGGCCCCCGATGCGCCCGGGGAAAGAAACAGAGCAGCCGAAGGGTAAGAAAAATGTGGCGGACTGTGCTCCAGTAGCCAGCACCGGAACTGAACCACCATAGGAGGAGAAAACGGACGATGCACTCACTGAGAGCAACGCACCCGGGTCGGCGCAAGAGAAATTGCAGAGAAAAGGTACGCCAGCGTACACCGCCGCTCCACTGGAAAGCTCACAGCCGAAACGGGATGGAGCCGCGCCCAAGGTAGAGCGCTGCACGGGCCTACTTCTCGAGGCCCGGCCCGGCCCGGGCCCGTTTACACTTAGTCCTACCCGACCCGGACCCGGCCGAATGGGATGCCACCTGATAAGACCCGGCCCGGTCCCGGCCCGAAGAAAAGCTAACCTGATCAGGCCTGCTCCGGGCCTGGACAAGGCCGGCCTGAGATGGGCCGGGACGTGCCGGGCCCGGGCCTGGTCCGGCCAGGTGGGAAGTCAAAGCGTGCCTGGTTCTTTTTTTTTTTTTTATTCAAAGCTGCCATTGTAAGGTTTCGGTGCATTTTATTCATTTAATAGTTTACGTGGAAGACGCTGTAATATCGCAGTCACTTGGTGAACATTCGAAAGCTCACACAAATATAAGCCATGGCTTATCAATGGTAGCCAGAGGGCGTTTTTTCTTTTTCTTCAAGAATTCGAAATGTAAAAGGCAAGACTATCTACTGTCCCATGTGACCAAATCTGTTAAGTAACGAAGGATTTCGTTTGAAATAAGTAAGATTTGTTAAAAAGTCTATCTACAGTTGCGTCGGCATTACTTGTTTATCTGCCTATGTTTGTGTCCACATTTTTGGGAGTTTGCTCGCAGACCCGCGGCAGGGGGTGAGAGCATGAACGGGGAGTCGTCTTCTTCTCTCACGCGCGGGGGGCTTCGAGCAGCCGCGGGGCTCGGTGTAGAAGAGTCGGAACCCGGTCGTTAACAAACGGATTGGGTTTCAGTTTGGGGCGCCGGAACACCCGTGTCTTGGGTTTCTGTCCGTACTTGTGACTTTTAAGCGGATGTGCTTGTTTCTGGTGTGTTTTGCAGCTTAGTGTATAAACTTCGCTTTTAATCGGCGCAATAACTTAACTGGGTGGCGCCAGCCAGGCGGCGACGAAAGCATGTAGCGATTCTACAAGGAATTTGGGTTAAACCGTTGAGGTGTTGGAGGGGGTGTCACGTTGACGGCTCGGTGATCATTGGGTAAGAGTGTACCACGTGACAATGGGCAAATTTGAAGTGATTGGTTCGTCTCTGGAGGGAAACGAGGCCCCTACGAGCCTAGAAAAGGGGTGCCGAAAGGATTCTCGGGAAATTCGGCTCTTCAGACCAAGGACTAAAGTATGGGTTTTAATTTTTGAAGTTTTGTATATTACCGTTGACTTGTCGTTTCGCTTTGAAATAAACGTGGCCACACTGGCCATCGTAAACCAACTAACCTCTTAAAGGGTAACTGCAAAGAAAAAAGTGTATTTTTAAACAGCCTAATTGGGACAAGCATGTCACAAAACTATTTTTCCGCCAAAAACACAATTTTTTACAGCAATATTTATTGCACGAGACTGATTTTAGTTTGGGGCTATTTCGTCCGTTTTAAATCGCGCGCCACAAAGTTGGTATTATACGTCACGTAGTGGCTGCTATACGTCACGGAGTGGCGTATAACAGCCACTCCGCGCGCGTCGAAAGAGCGGGAGTTTCAAATGTGGAGAAGTTCTGACCCCGACTAAATTACGTCCTGTGGCGTAAATATTGCTAGAAAAAAATTTGTTCTTACGCGGAAGATTTGTTTTGTGACATGCTTGTCCCAATTAGACTGTTTAAAAAAATACTTTTTTTTCTTTGAAGTTACCCTTTAATGTGTCCAGCGGGATCGAACAACTTTTAGTTTTTTTTCTTATTCGACTTCCCGAGGGACTTTCATCGGGCGAACATCATCATCGGTCGTCACCATCCTGACCGGCCCCCTCCCCTCGGAAAGTTGACTAAATCATTCTTGTTTTCTTACCCCCTGGCAGCTGTCCCACTATGCTGATGGAATCCCCAGGATTCTCCGTATCTTCTTTGAAGCTTTCTTAGACCAAGACAGCGTTTTTTTGTTTTTTTTTTAATTCCAAGGCTTTTGTTTTTAGTGGCGTCGTAGCGAGTTCGCACTTCGGCTTTCTCGTTTCTTTCAAATTCAAAGGATCAATGCGATATCATTTTCTTCTCAACGTTTTAGGAAGTGTGCTACATCATGGCGCGAGCACGGCCCAGGCCCGGAAACAATTCGTGCTACCCGGCCCGGGCCCGGCCCGGACCCGTAAAACATCTGTGCTACATGGCGCGGGCTCGGCTCGCAGGCCGGGCCGGGTCCTAGCTTTCGGGTTGGTCCGGCACCGTGCAGAGCTCTAACGCAAAGACACCGCCAAGGCGACGCGCCAGAGCGCCCGGAAACCACTCAAGAAGGCCGAACAAGGGACTCTCCCGGTTCAACGGCCACGGGAGTCGCACGCGTCGTCCCTTGACGCGCTTCCACTCCACAAGCAGGATTAGCTCCCCTTCCGGCCGGTGAGAGGATTTTTTTTTTTTTTTGTTTGCACCTAAGTTGTTTTTGTTTTTTTTTTTTCAATTTCCCCCTCTGTCTTTTTTTTTTTTTTTCTTTTACGTTTTTTGAAATAGTTTTTTCTTATGCTCGTTTTTTTCGTTTTTCTTTCACCCGATGAGCTTTTTGCAACAAGCAAATTAATATAGCCACTTTTAATTGCGTCCGCGTTACTACGAGGAAGCGCAACAGCTTTATAATGAACCTTTTAAACGAATAGAAGGCCGATATCCTTCTTTATACGAGAAACGAAGATCTGTTCGCCAGGAATGGACAAGAGCTTCGTTAAATTTTCGGAAATGTTTTTTTTTGGTGTGGATACACACTAACGGCGAACGACGCCAGAGGCACCGTCATTCTGAGAAGAAAAACCACAGGCGTCGGGGTGGTTGAACCTGCACTTTTTGCGCAGGTGGCCGTTTCGGCTAGGCCAATTGTGTGATCGGAAACGAACTCACTAAACTCATCTTTGTTTAAGCTTCGAGCACCGCGGCTGAGCGAATGGACTTTTTCGCCGAGCTCCGTACCCTCCTCGAGACCCCTGCGGCGATGGGAGGTCCCCAAAGCCGACGGGGGCGCCCACACGCTTCGTGACACTGTGCGCGACTTCGACCTCCCGGACGTCACCGAGGTACTGGGCAGTTTTTCTCCGCGTTTCACTCGATGGTAAGGAGCCTCCCAGGCCAAGCTGGACCGTGTGTACGTCTCGAGAAAACTCTCCGATGGGATCCAATCCTACGAGATGCGGAGATGGTTCCTTTCTCCGACCACGGCTTCGTCGCCACCGTGCTCCGATCCGGAGGACCCAGGCCCAGGTGGGAGGAGCAACGAGACAGCGCTTGGTAGATGAACGCCAGCGTCTCGGAGGAAAAGGAGTTTGGGGAGAAAACAAGCCATGTCTTAGGAAGGCTACGGTGCCTTCATGTGCGCACATGAAGGCTCCATAGGGAAGGCTTGCCAAGAGTGGCGCGGATGCGGTCTCCTGGGTGCAGTTCAAGGTGCAGCTTCACGAGTCCGCCTCCGCGTTCGGACGCCGGAAGGTTGCCAAGGCACGCCAGGCACAAGACCATCTGACAAAGACCCTGAAGCGTTTGCTAGAAGAAAAAGAGCCAGACCCCGGGGTCTTTCGGGAGGACATCAAAAACTTATGGAGGAGCGCTTTAAAGGGGCGCAGGTCAGAAGCAGGGTGGAAGCCCTCGAGAAAGAGGTACAACCGTCCAAGATTTTCCGGCGTGTTTCAGATTGCCGGCGTGTTTGAGAAGGTCTACGGGAAGCTTTTTCGGGAGAAGGAGCTGGACGAGGCCGCTTTCGCGCCCGTTTTGCGTGGTTCGCCCACTGTGTCCAAAGAGAACACCTTCGTCCTGAACTGCTCAATCAAACTGTCCGAAATGCAGCAGGCCGTCAAAACGCTCTTCCGCAACAAGGCACCCGGTCCGGACGGAATTGGGGCAAAGTGTTATACGATGTTTTCGGACACGCTCTGCCCCATCCTCGTTTAGGTGTTCAGGTGTTCAAGGACATAGATTCACGAAAGCTGCTACCTCCGTCAATGAGAGAAAGCTTTACAGTTTGATTTAAAAAAATCGAAGAAAGACTGCATCGCTGAGATGACCGACTTCCGACCAATTAGCGTACTCTGTTGCGACTAGAAAAGTCTGGCGAAAATCATGGCAAGACGACTGGACACCAAGCTCAGGAAGGTCATAGGGCCCCTTCAGAGCTACGGGATCCGCGGCCGCTAGATCGAGCGTAACCTTCAAGTTATGCGCGCCGTCTGCGACGCGACTGCGGAGGGACACCAGCATTTCGCCGTGCTTCAGTTCGACCTCCGCAAGGCGTTCGACAGGGTCTTCCTCAAGTTCCTTCTGGCGGTGCTAGATCACTTCGGTGTGGGGGAGAGGCTGCGGGAGTGTATCGCTTTGTGCTACTGCGAAATCGGCACGCGGTTGCTCACCAAAGGGAGTCAAATGAGCGCACATCCCTATAGGAAGATCGGTTCGCAAGGTGTGCCCCCTTTCGCAAATCCTCTTCTCACTACAACTGGAACCACTATGCTGCGCCATCAGCGTAGACAAAAGTATCAGGGGACTGCAGCTAGGAGACGGAGGAGCCGTCAGCGTTTTAACATTCGCAGACGACGTGAAGTTCATCTGCTCGTCCAAAAGACACGTGGCCGCCGTCCTTCAGTACGTGGAGGTCTTCACAGCCGTATCAGGTGCAGAGGTAAACCATGAGAGGTCGCTGGGCTCTTGGATTGGGGATGGGCCACGACCCCTTCACACTTCGCAGGCATAAGCTGGAGCACCTCGGTCGAAAACTACCTTGGCGCTCCCATCGACCCGGCGCATTCAGTGACGGAAGTGTGGAAGGTGGCCGCCAACTCCATGGCTGCGAAGCTGTCACCGTGGCAGCCTATGCATCTCTCCTTCTTCAACCGCGCCCATGTCTGCTACACCGTTGCTTACCCGGCCGTGTTCTACAAGGCGCAAGCCGTCTGCTGTCCTGGGATGACGACCAGGAGGATCCACAGCAGCTGGGCTACCTTCCTTTTAAGTCATCATGAGAGCGGACTCGACGCGACAACCGTTTTCTACACAAGGAAAGCGGGGGCCACGGCCCAGTCAAGATCATCCTCAAGCTTCACATTTAAGCGGTTCCTTCTGTTCCGGGACTCAAGGGAGCCCACGTTTCTGAGCGCGCTGCACCAGCTAGGCTTCCCTCACCTGGGAAGGTGGATGGTGAGTACCAGTGGCTGCACGGTGAAGGCGGCGACGCTGCGCTTCTATGGCGAAATCGCAAAATTCATTGCGTTCTTCCTGGCCCCCTCTCTTGGGACCGCTTAACAGCCGTCACCAAGAAAAAACTCTACTGGGACATGGTTTCCGCGACGTTCCTATCACTTACGAATGTACCGGCCGCCACTGGTGTCTGATGGAGCCGCGCGTCTTTTCAGGTTCGTGCGGCGCCTCCCCGTTCCCACGGCAACAAAGTACTTCTTCGTTCGTATGCACATGGAAGTGCTCCCCGTCAAGTCGTGGCTGCACGGGAAGAGATTCCTCCTGCCCTGGTCTTCCGACTGCGACCTCTACAGGAACAGCGAGACCATCCAGCACGTCATCATCGAGTGCTTGAACGCCTACCTGTTCTAGGACGAGGTGAGGACATGCTTCAACCTTAGTACGGCCTTCGACGTCGAGTGGGGTACTTTCAAGTACCTGCTCCGCGGCGACGGAGACACGATGAGGCGACGTGCGTCTTGGGGCTGATGGGACTACACGCCATCTGGCAGTCGCGCACGGCCATAGTGCAGTGCCACTTGGACGCGCTGAAAACCTGGGAATACTTCCTGCCCTAACTGAAGTGGATGGTCTCGGTGGCTGGCGGGGAGGCGGCGGGAGGGCTGAAGGAGTGGTAAGGCTTGAAGATACAGCTCTAGGCCGGGGGTCATAGCATGAGGCGGCGGCCTCTTCGTGGCTGGGACTGTCGGCTAACCCTCCCAAGCAGCGTTTGGTGGTTAGGCGAAGGACGCAGTGAGCGAGAGAGGCCTCTCTCTGCTTCTGAACGTGGCGCGCATGGTGTGTCTGAGAATATGTAGGCATGCGTTGTGAAGAACTCCTCTGGCACCAGAACATTTACCACGTCTATCTTATGCTTCGCCTGAGCAAGTGTTCAAAGAGATAAAACCTCCGAGTTACCTTTCATTCCTAGACCTTTTAAGCACTGTGTAAACGTTTTTATAAATATAATGTGAATAAAAACTGTTCTTGCTAGAAAAAACATATGTCTGCGTGGCCTAGTCGGAAGCGTATCTGACTCGCAGCCGAATGTCGAATCCTGCCTCCGCCTAAAATTCTTCAATTTTTTTCTTTAAGGTAAACGAATTCCTTCATAAAGTTAAATCATTTGAGATATACGGCGACCTTCAATTCGCATTGCATGCCATGCTTTAATCAATTTCATTCCACGCGTGACGTCACGTTTCACGTGAGCGTTGTGGGTTGTTTGATACTCGCGCGCGAGGTCATGTGGCTGTGGCGTCATGAACCTATCGACCAATCAAGATGTTTCCGACCCACCGACGCCGACGCTGACGCCGGTTTTTCTGCGACAGGAGCTCCTTAAAGCTCTATCATTTTAATAAGTTATTTGTTTGAAGTTCTTGAACTTTATTGAATTAAGGAAAAGACCGGTATAAAAGTGTTGCTCGTGAAGGGATAGCGTATTCGCTCTCAACATCGAAAGAAAACGGTAAGTTAACATGATGTGTCATTTCAGAACCATATCATTTATGACAATGTTGTAATGTTCCGCAAGCTCTTCCTATACCTGCCTTCTACTGAACTCTATATATTACCTTCCAATTAGTTCCTAGTATTGAAAGACAGAATACTTCCCGGTGGATGGAAAGTACTTCAAAATGCAGTATTACGTTTTGTGAACTAAAGTAAAGATTAGATCTGTGACAGTGAATACGAGGTATTGAGTTGCATGCCTTAACACGTGTTCAGGTACTACCTAAATTTCAAGTGGTGTATACTGTGGTTTATCAGCAAAATCCGCGTCTCTCTTGGAAGAGTAAATCCGAAGGAAGTTTTCTAGTCTTCGTTGTTTAGTGTAAAATACACTTTTGGTAAGGACAACTTGATAAAAATGTAAGACGCGAAATCGAGACGCAAAGTCAAGACGGAAAATGATAACAGCCGAGAGATGAATGTGTACGCGACGCCGTAACGCTCCTTCGAGTGTGGCACCTCACGTCCATTAGCACGCGTGAGTGATCATGTGACCATGGTGACAACCAATGGCGTACTCGTAGGAAGTCATGGTATGAGCCCCCGTACGCAATCAACTGCACCAACCTTTACTCACCAAAAAGCGTATTCTGCGCATGATACTTTTGTCAGGTATGACCATAGTACTGCTACACTTATTTGTTTTAACATTCAGCGTCGAAGCAGGAATTCGTGCTCATTTTGTCTTTTAGATGGAACCACTGGAAATACATTGCAGTGCGAGTTTCGCACTACAAACGTGGTCCCAATTATTAAACGCTGCAGAATGTTTTATGGAGACGCCCTATCCTGTTGCCGTAGTTCCTAAGAATTCGACAAAAAGCAAAAGTTAAAAAAAGAACACTTCCTAGTTTAATATAGCATTCTGTTGAGGCCTGCAAACAATCCCTAATGAGATCAATGCAGCAACTTCCGTCTCTGGACATTAACGAACAGTTTAGACCCCCCCCCCCCTTTTAGATTGACTAATAAATCATCAGTATTAATTACCTTTTCGCAGTGCTTAAATTTCGTATATCACTGTTGTCTGTCAGGTCACTGGAACGAAGGACCGGGCGATAGTATATCATCTCCATCGCTGGTTGCAGAGAGCCTTGTCAACTGTTTTTATTTTTTTTTTGAATCTGCCAAAAACATTATATATTTTTTTTTAGTTAGCTTGTACGCAATATAAATACATGTGTCTCTAACCAAGAAGAAACATCACATTCCTTTAAAATATTTTTTTTCTCGGGGTTGTAGCCGATGCGTGTTTTCTCTTATTATAACCACGTTAAGTTGAGCGGAAACTGCGCAAGATATTCTTTGAAAGGAATTCTATAACGCTATATATACGTCTTTTATTGAAAACACGTACATCCTGCAGGCCATAAATAGTGAAATAAACTGCGATACATATAAGAAATCTTGCATAAAACGGTCGAGTGCATTAAACAAAATATTAGTTTGCTTCGCTTCCGCTCCGTTACGTTAATGGCCCGTAGCGGCCGTACATTACTTCATCAATTTAAAGGCTCGCGTTTTTGCTCTGAGCACCGTTCAGCTTACCATCTGCCGAGCGTGTTTAAGGTTACGGGATATTAATGGCAATCAATCGAGAAAAACACCTAAATGGCTTTTCCTGCGTTACGTGAAAACAGGAAAATCAGCCTGTCTGGTTCCTCGCTACTAAAGGTTAACCTTGCAAGATAAAGGGGATGTGTAATCGTGTACATACCGGAAGTCGAAAATGTATCCGACTCGCCTATGTACTTACACCAACACGTGGCGCTGATGTCATGCCGCGCCGGTGGAGCTGTTGTCGACACGGCGCCCGCGTAGAATCTGTATTTTGATCGAATCTGGTTGCTGCAACTGTTTTCGAAAACAGTCGCAGACTGTTTTCGTAAACAGCGTGTGGGTTTGCAGAAAAACCTGCAAATATAAAGTGTGCTTTAAAAGAAAAAAAGATCAATTGAGGCACATGCGAAAGGTTGACACTCAAGAGACCATACTACACAAAACTGAATGCCAAAAAGGCTTTTACGATTTTTTCCTTGTGTGCATCAATAGTTGCAGTTCATAAAAACGGCTCTTAAAAGAGTCAAGGTTTCTAAGCGTCACTTTTTGCCCCAAGACTGGAGGACATAAAAAAAAATATATCAATTTCTAAGTTGGTGGAAGCACAGCTTGTCACTGAAACCTGAAAATACCATCGTAACTTTTTTTTTATCGTTTTTTTTCTTTTCTTTTTTTTTGGTCACGAAAGAAGTGTGGCGGTTCATTCGGGCTAAGTCCAGTATAGAACTGTGTGAAAATATTCACGGCCTCTTCAAGTTTAGGGCCAGAACTGCGGCAAAAATCCGATAAGCATGTGATAAATGATCCAATGTGCCGCATATCTCCCCAGACAGGTTGACTTTTTGTGACGATATTTACGAAACTATTGTAAGGAAGGACTTACCTAAAAAAAGCCACTAAAAGGCCGGCTTCCGTTTTCCTTAGCTAGGCAACAATTCACCTTACGTGCCTAGAATTAAGTCGACGGCGATGTTTTAAAAAAAGCGTCATGCATATTCCCTAAAGGTATAAAACATTACATTTTTAGCTCGGCATTTTTTTTTTTTTTATTGGCTCTCCATTTAGGGAGACATTTTAGGCTCAATGAGACAATTTTCTACTACTCCTCTTCCAATTAGGATAGATGCTTTGAATGACTGCTTTGTGATGAAAGAGAAGAATCAGAATGTTTTGCTATTGCTTTCTTTTTTTCTACAAATGGTACCTATAGTTTTGACGATTTCCTGGTTTTTATTGTACGTTTAAAACAAAAACTGGAAACGATAAAACTACGCGCCTCCATAGGCAGTCATGTTTCTGGCGTTGCGCGGCTGCTTCTCACTTTATGCGACCTGCATTTCAGCATAATTTTGACATTTGAGAAAGATCATAGGGAAATCTGAATCTCCAATTAGTAAAAGACGGACGTGGTTTAGCGCGGTGTAGTAAAGTTCCTCCAACGACTGTACCTGTACACTATAGCTTACATAATAATAGAGCGGTGGATTTTTTTGTTTGCGCATTTGTAATATTGTCGGCACGCTGGGAATTACAGCGAAGGATTTTCTTTTATCCAACCAAAGTATACTGCGATGGGGTCTTCATCGACGTCCTCACACACCACTTTTATAACCCCAGATGCCTCGCGTCGCCGGACCTGGCAGCACGGATCAGTTCTAATATTAACACCGTTGAGACTATAGTTATAAGGTATTTGTCTCCCATATCAGGGCAGATATGTCCCAATCAGGTAAGGCAACCTTGATATACAGGGTGTTTCTATTTATTCTTGTATATTTGTTTTTAAAAAAGCCATGAAAGCTACACTTGGTTTGTGCGAGTGTGTTATACGCCTAGGGGGACATTATGTGGGTGGCTAATCTTTGCAATAAGTCGGCTAATGATTTGAAATTCACTACTTAATTTTGATATTAGTGAAAATAGACATATGGTTCCATTTAGAAACTTGCTGAACGTCGTCCAAAATTCCTAAATCAGTCATTTTCAGAAAAACTTTCAGCGCGTGAGAAGCCTAGTAGTGCACTAAAGTTACCACTCGTGGAGCATGTACAGGGCTAGCAGTTTCGGTAAGGCGCCCGCGCAATTTTCTCGTCTCTTATGTAGCCCAAGCCTTGTACCTGCTCCACGAGTGGCAACTTCAGCGCACTACTGCGCTTCACACGCGCTCAAAGTCTTTCTAAAAATTACTGATTTACGAGTTTTGGACGACGCTCAGCAAGTTTCTAATTGAAACCATATGTCTATTTTCACTAAAAAAGGTTAATTAGTGAATTTTAAAAAAATCAGCCGAATTATCGCAAAGATTAGCAAACCACATACTGTCCCCCTGGGCGTACAACTCACTCGTACAAACCACATAAGTGTAGCTTTCACGGCTTCTTTTAAAACAAAACTGCAAGAATAGACGGTATTCACTGAGCCTGCAGGTTCAATTTTGCCAGGGAGCGCCACCGTCGATCCGCCACTTTCGATGTCGCGGTTTGACTGGCTCGGGTACGCGGTCGTCCATTGCTAGTGTGTGCTAATTTCATACTGTTGAAGAAGCTTCGTTGAACAGAAGAGAAAAGAAAATTTGATCTCGGGGGCGGGCCGTTTTCCTTGTTGCCGTCGAGTACCGTGTGTAAAGGCTGAACCGCATGGAAGCAATTTAGTGAGCGACGGGACGAGACAAGCGACGAAGACCCGCTGCGCTGTCGCTCGGTCACTCGCGCGACGTGCGACCATGAGCGACGCGACGTGCGACCATGAGAAATCTCCGTCGCTCGTCGCCGACTCCCGTCGCTGTCGCCGTCGCTCGCTAAATCGCTTACACGCGGTTCACCCTTCACTCTCGCCTGTCGCGTAGCTCGGTTTTGGGATTTCTAGAAAACTTAGCGTCCATTGCCTTGGTCGCTTGCTCCCGTCGCTTTCATGCGGTTTTCCCCGTCGCGCGAGTGACCGAACGGCAGCGAAGGGGGTCGCCGTCGTTCGTCACGGCGCTCGCCAAATCACGTACATACGGTTTTTAAATTGCTTGGGCTAATGAAAAATTCGCCGCATTCTTCATAAGCTGCGCACTCGGTGAGCCGCACGGTATGTTTCTGCACAAGAACGAACACCAAAGGCACGACGTACGCCATGGAGGCGATGGAGCAACACGGTTGCACGGCCGTAGTGCAGAAAATCCGCTAAAAAAGCAATAAACAAACTAGCAAAACAAAACAAAGAGTAATCACACCGTGCTACAAGAGCACCAAAGTAGAAAAATCAGTTCCTGCAAGAGCTACCGCCGTGGGCACGGCGCGCGACACAGAGCGCTGCATGGAGCCGAGCAAGAAACGCGGCCGCGGTGAACGAGTCCGATAGCGACAAAAACGAACTAAAACACACACAAAACATATTCCTACGGCGCTTCAAAAGCACTTAAGTATAAGAATAACCCCTAGTTTCGGTCGAAAAGACATGATTATAAAATTTCGGAAAAATTATTCTCCCGGCTGCCAGGAGATAGACACGGCCTAATTCTAGAGGTAATCTGAAAAAGTATCTTTTAGGAAAACGATCAATTGTCGCGAAGTAGGTTGCAGAGCACTTACTTTAACGAGACGGGACTTGAAAGATGTAACCAGAAGGAAGGTGCATGTCCAAGAAGATTCAACACGATGTAGCACATGCTGTCATTTGTAGACCCGAACACCAAACGCATCACAAAAAATGCTTGGGCTTCTTTGCAAGCAATTTCTTTGAAGAAATCGCTTGCAGAAGCAGAAATCCGCAGCAGCCACGAAGGGCGAACACACGTGGCACGCCAAACAAGATCCCGCAAAACGCATTCCGAGATTGCAAACGTCTAATGCGTCATCCGTCAAACCACGCGACCACGAACCTTCTTCCACGCTTTCGGCTTAGGGAGAGAGAGAAAAGGAGAGAAGGAAAGGCCGAAACGGGAGTGTTCACACAAAAGACTTATCTTCTAAAGGCATCCCAACCAGGACCTGGTCCTGATTCGAACAATGACCACAAGAGAGGTTTTGTCCCTTATACCCAAGGCTGAAAGTGCAGTGAATGCTACGTGTGACCTTGGGCTTGACGCAGGTGCCGCGTTATGCCTTTTCACCACCTTCTAGACTGTAGGCACGTGACCCAAACCGGAGACACGATTGGCCTAAAACATGCATAGCGTCTACCCTGCTGTCAATACCGAGTGAACACACAGCTCTATGAAGACGAACTTTTGAACTTCCAAAGAAGCTGTCTATCTCGAAAGTGACCCAAAACGATGCGAGTTTGAAGATACTATGTTTTACGCCGTATAACCCACATCATAATTTAAAATAAAGAAATAAGCGTGACTATTTTTTTTTGCGCACGATGTCCGCAAATAAATAAATAAATAAATATGTATATATATTTTTTACCAATAAATTTGAAATTATGTGTACACTGTTAGATTCGCGTTTTTAAATTTCAAATTTTTTTAGGAAAGAGTTGCACATAAAATACACCACGGACAGCTCATCTTCCGACTTTCAACACACGATGAATCGCAGACGCTCGCAAGCGGATGGTTACGTTGCTGCGCGAACGGTTTTTGAAAGATGCTGCGTAGGGCTCAACGGCTTCGCAGGCGTTCGAAGGAAAAAGGATTCGGGACGACGAAGTAGCGTTTTGCATCTTCAGTAAGCTAACGGTTCATGTTTCCCCACTCAATTTAGCGAGGAAACACGAACAAAATTAGTTTCACTGCTAGATTTAGCGGGAAAATTGACGTCAAGTGACATAAGTACCAATTCAATTCCTCGCTAAATTTAGCGGGGCGGTTACTCGATGGCGACGCCGAAACAGCTTGACTCGGATACGGGCGCCAAAGAGCTGCGATCTCAAATCCATTATTTGATTAACTCGCTTTCCGATCTTATGCACTTCGTCATAATGTCACACGTCAAACATACAACCAAATTTCATTTGTCTTTCAATCTTCAAAATTCACAATTGGCTAATTGGTCCAAATACCTGCAATAACTTCACTTTAACGATTTCAACAATAATTAACCAACTATATGAGACTCATGCAATAAAGACCAATCAACTTGTCTTGGCGAGTACATATGACTTTTGCTTGCACGACCGAAACGGGCCCATATATCATTATCAGGGGCAATATTTGCACGCGTATCTGGCGTGACATAGCCGTATTAGCGCACTTTTACGGACGCATCTGGCAGTATTTGCCCACTTATATGGCGATATCTGGGCGTATCTGCTCCCATATGTAGCGGTATATTTCCCGATCTGACTACTTATATTATCATATCTGGACGTATATAAAATATATCAGGGACATATCTGACAGTTTCGTACGGCAAATTACAGCTAAGGATTTTCTTTTATCCAACCAAAGTATACTGCGATGGGGTCTTCATCGACGCCCTCACTCACCACTTTTATAAATCCAGATGCCTCGCGTCGCCGGACCTGGCAGCACGAATCAGTTCTAATATTAACACCGTTGAGACTATAGTTATAAGGTATCTGTCTTCCTGACAATATCTACATTTCCGTAGCTCAAGCGTTGACTGATTTAAAAGTAAATAGCCTGATCAACAGATAGAGCGAAGATTTAGAAAAAAAGATTACCTCATTCGCAGCTCTAAAATAATAAAGTTTGTCACAACCGAATTAATATTTTGATCGAGTAATTCCCAAAAACGTATTTGGAGCTATAGAAACACTCAAGACCGGAACCCTTGGTCGGAGAAAATCGAGCAAAAAATTTGACGAAAATTGTAACATGTATAATCCTCCGGCGGTTTTCAGTTTTTTTCTTAAAAGCAAGCCACACCGCATATTTTATGCCAAACAAATCGCAAAGGTTGATGAGACTTCAGGTCTCAACAGTTACTCCAGTTTCCGGGTTTTAATTAATTTTGTACAAATATCATTTTGTTCCAAAATATTAATGCGATTTCCGCGTGTGACATTTCCTCTTGTCAGATCTCCTCGAGAATTATGTTAACCATTTTGCCATCTTCTAATTTTCTTCCAACTTTTATTTTCTCCGAATCATGAAAAATGTGTTGGTATTAAGTCTGAAATTGCGTTCTGCGTTGTTCATATAGTGCAGATGTTGGATGGGAATGGCAAGGAAGCAGAGTCATCGTATTGCCGTTTCCCATCTAGTCGTTCATAAACATACGGTCTAGGCAACACTCGAATCAAATGAGAACACTAAACATTCATTAGAAGGTACAGAGGGAGATACATAGCAAGTGAACAGGCCAAAATCATATAATTCACATTTTTTTGCGCGAAGCGTTTTTTTTTTCTTGTTTTTAGAGCGCAGCTCTTAGGCGCCCGTTTCCGGCTTGAGCGGCGTCGGCGTCGCCGTCGCCGTCGGCGTAACCGCGCGGTGCATGATGGGTAAATTTCCCCGCTAAATTTAGAGGAAAATTTTCCCCGCTAAATTTAGCGAAAAACTTTTCCCGCTAAATCTAGCGGAAAATTTTTTCCGCTAAATCTAGCGGGAAATTTTCCCGCTAAATCTAGCGGAAAATTTTCCCCGCTAAATTTAGCGGAAAATTTTCCCCGCTAAATTTGGCAGAAAAATTTTCCCGCTGATTCTAGCGGAAATTTTTCCCCGCTAAAGGTCGAGGTCACGTGACCCCAGACCACGTGACCCCCCCCCCCCCGTGCCTTCCCCTTCTCCTCAAGAGCTGCGCTCTAATTCGGCGTTAAAGGGAGTTGTAAACGGCTTTCATTTTTTCTTGACCTCAATATAATTTGTGGCGCAGCAGCCTGCTTTCTTGCCTACCCGCCTGTGCCTTAAACCCTGTTTATGAGGTCAAGAAATGGTACACTGAATCCATAATCATAATCGACCGGCTAAAGGTAATTGAATCTACTCAATGTAATAAAGTTATTAGGGAGTCATGAATAATAGTCTGTTATATTTTATTCGCAGCTTACAGTCACTTGCCATCCACCGCAAGAATTTAGACCTATGGGCTGACTCAAGATCGTATAGTTTTTAAGTTTTTCGCAATTACAACAATATAACATCATTAGGTGAATACGTCATGGCACTTAACAAAATGTGTCAGTTTACAGCAACGAGCAGTGGCGCGCCAAGTAAAAATGAACCTTACATTTTTTTTTGTTTCAAGAATGACAGGAGTTTAATCTCGTTAATCTTGGTGACTGAAAAACCTTGACTGGTGCAAACCAGCGTCGTAATATATATATATATATATTTTTTTTATAAATGTTTCGAAGCCCAGAAGCTATGCAAATCACGAAAACCCCGCTGCCTACAGTCTGCAGGACTGCATATTGTGCAGGCTCTGAGTTGCCTGCACGAAACTTGCCAGGCGATCTGTAATAAATACTTTTACGTGCTCTCTTAAACCTCTTGACAATGAACTCCACGGTTTTTATGCCAGTGATTGAAATCAACTGCCGCGAACCTTCGCGTATACTTTCAATGGAGAATACGTGGCACAGCTGACACTTTTGGTTTATGTGATGCTGCAGTGATTACACCCTTTCTTCTTTTTTCTTAATAATTTTTATGCACGTCTCTCAACTCCAAAGGTGTCCATATGGTGCAGGCTAGCAAGAACGGTGCATAATCTAAAGGTCACAATCCACCATTATTATTTAAAAAATAAATCGGTTAACTTGCTTCTTAGACGCACGTCAGCATTAAAGGAGCAGGAAACGTTACTCGTGTAGAAACTGAATTTACATTTTTTCTGCCGCACAAGCGAGTCGTGTGAGACATAAGTTAATTTATAAATTCCCATTTCCATCACCATGACTACGTTACAATTTACATAGCATTAAGGTTCGTAAAAATTCCTCGGCGTTCGTTATAGTTTTGTGTTCCTTTCCTTTGAATTTATGGATGCAATTAAGGAACGGGCTTCTCGTTGCATAACATCGTTAGGCGTTGCATTCCGGACAGCTACTGCGCATACTGACGATACCGTCGACTTGCTATAGTTAATGTCACAAGATACATTTTTTTTAGTATATGCAAGCACATTGCAAAACTAATTTACATGTCGACCTAAGCACAGTAACCCGCTTTGGAATTTATTATAGAACAAGGCAAGCGAACGGCTTTTAATAAAATAAATTCTGCGTACAAAGGTTAGCAGAACACTGGTCTCATAAGTCTTTTAGTTTCACAGCTACTCTACGAAACACAGCATAAACCCGCCTGGAGGTTGCGCGTTTTTTATTGTCATTGCCAGTAGCTATGAAAGGATCGCACGAGAGCATCTAGTTTTGTCAGTTCGTTTTCGTACAGCTCACTTGCGCCCTTATATTAATGCAGAATTGCATTCCTATTGACGCTAAATATGATTTAGCTTTGGAGAAAGGTAAGTGAAGCGTGCCAAAGTCGAAGAGAGCTGTCCTAATTGGACGGATGCCGAAAACCTGTGCCACAAACTCTCATAATCACAACGCCAATTTAAAAAAAAAAAAAACAAAAAAAAACAAACAGAGGATGGCAGGAGAGAGGATTTCGAGACGCTTCGAGAATACTTCGCCAGATTCAAAAGCTTCGGAAGCAACAAGAAAAACAATTATAAAAGGAGGACGTTAAGACGTCGACACGGCGCCGCGTGACTGCAAGGCTGAGACTAGAGTTAGCACTCGTTGCGTTCCTCATAAAACACAACTCTGCTTAAGACAGTTTGATTGATTCCTTACGAAACAATTATGTCTGACTAGACCTGAAGATTTCAGATATGGCACGTATCAAAAATTGGCCACATATAACCTGATATGGTATATATGCCAGATATAGACCTTTCCAGCGGCAGTCTCTAACGAAGCGCCCGGGCGGAAAATGCTGAGTCAGTGAGCTGTGGACGCATGCGCAGCATCCGATATACCGCACAACAGTCCAACAGCGCATGCTCAGAAGGCGTTCCACAGCTCAGCAGACAAAGATGGCAGCGCGCAGAAGGCGCTTTTTGGAAAGGTCTATAGACTGATATCCCTGGACAGGTATGGAAATTCCAGATCTGGCCAGGCATATCAAAAGAAGCACACAAGCTGAAATCAGCACTTTATATATTTTTATTGTCTACAAAAGACGATTTGCAAAAATCCCCCAAGTGCCCCGGCACGCACTCGAGGAATCATGTAATGATGTTCCTTCAGCTCCCTAGTGATCGGCAATTTCGACCCATTTCATCGTTACACAGATTTGAGCGTAATTCGGAGTCACCTTGAACAAGCGTTCTATAGAGCCCAAGGACATGTTATATCACTTTTAAAACTTCTCTTCAATACCAGCGTTTATGATACTGCGAATGCGATCCACCTTTCAACCTGCGGGAGGCGCAGACATCTCTTGAATTATTATCATTGTTGTGATTGTGGTTTTAGCAGAAATTGCTTAAAAAGCCGAGAATTCACAGCAACCAAAACCACGATTTAGCAGTCAGTGGGGCTGTTTCTTGCATTTTTAGCGTTTCTAACCTAAAATCACCGTCTTTGAAGCTGTGCAAGAATAATAATAATCTAAGAGATGTTTGCAGCTCATCAAGGTGATATGACAGTTCCCATGATTTCTCGAATACTGGCCGGGGCGCTTGGGGAATTTAGCAAAGGTTCTAATGTTAACACTTCGAAATAATTAAGCTACAATGAAATGCTTGTGAAAAGTAAACTAATCCCAAACTTAAGCTTGACAAAACTGAAGTTTGGGATTATTTGTCCTAATATTCAGCTCGCGAACAATGAGTCATTTACAGTTTGCTAACAAAGCACTTTTTTATAACTTGGTTTAACTTTTCTACATATTGAAAACCGGCCGCCATATAAGGCTGTATATACGCCAGATAACAAAGTATATACCTCAGATAAGGGTTTATATATTCCAGTTAAGGCTGTATATATTCCAGATAAGGCTGTATATTTGCCAGATAAGGCTGTATATACACCAGATAAGGCTGTATATAGGCCGTATATAATCATAAAATGTTTGATATGGCCAGATATGCCCCAGATATAAGATTTTCATACGGGATAGATCAAAATAAAACCTTTTTGTTAGGAAATCCTCTAAAGTTTGTTAGTTTTGTGCTTGTTTCTACAACAGTACAGCGTTGCTATAGCAGTGACACTTGTAAGACAGAGAGTGCCTTTATATGCTTGTTCTTTCTGTCTGACTGTTATTTTCCACGCCTTTGAAAAGTTCCCTTATGAACCTGTAGCGAATTAAACACAAATATAATTTTTCTTTGATAACCTATAGGGTGATTTCAGATAAGATCGACCAAAGGGTGGCTGGTCGACATTTTGAATCAACTGATGTTTTTATATGTCATTGTCTAGTGTCTGGTATAAACGAATCCCCACTTAGTTTTGACCAGAACAAAAAATGGGGACAGGAAAAATCGTAAGCCATGAAGAGGTAAACAGTTGCATTAACGCGCACTCATGGAGGGGGCACGTTTGAAAGTGAATAACTAAAGGTATATTGTTAGAAGAATTCTAAACCTTTTTAAAAAACAAACTATGGGTACAGCTTGCTTGTAATATAAAGTAATAATATTTATTTTAATTTTATTTATTTTTCTAAAAATTGCCAAACATGCTTGCTCGAACGACAATTGGCAAACTTTGGAGGCCTGTATCTCATGAAATAATTTAATAATTATCATATAATTTACAGGTAGTATTCTACTTATATGACTATTATTTAAAAAATAAATAAGGTATCTGAGTGATAGGATCGATTGGATATATTTAGGTAAACATGGGTAAAAATCAAACAACGAAACATTCTGATGCAAATAAAACAAACACCACATTCGATTTTTTTAAATTTGGGTATCCTGTCATACTCTATTTCGGCATTAATTTCTATTAAAAACATGTTGCATCATTTTATTGAGAAAGAAGACACAGCTCCCCAAAGTAGGGTCCTTTTTCAAAGCCTACACGTAGCAGTGCCCTATACGAGAAGTGACGCTGAGTTCCAGTTTCAGGAAACGAACACACATCTTTCATATATATTTATTCAGATGAGGTCACTGACACCTAGAGAAATCGGTCACATACTAAAAGTGAGGAGAAATTATATGCAGCATTTACATACAGCGTACAAAGAGGTATCATATTAGAGACTATAGATTCGAGAAAAGATGATGCAGTGTGAAGTTTTACTCTCCGGTATAATTTATATTTAAAATTAAAAAAAAAACTTTACTTCTGCACACAACAATAAAGATAGAATACTAAAATTGTTTAGGTTAGTTATGTATTTCCGGGGACAAACCATTTCAGGTGAGCGGTGCCACCGCGCCGGACTGTAAGAGCCAATGGATCGCGGCAAGCCGAAATATTTTATCTTGCGAGAGAATAACGTTTCGTGATTCTCATATGGCGATCAGATAAAGATTATAAGCTATCACCAAGTAAAATAGTAGGTTAAATACCCCGCGAAGAAAACTGTGATAAATAATATAACCCTGCATTCAAAATAAGCAGTCCTTGGGGCATCAAATTTGGCACTTTACACCAAGGTTTTCCTCGATGTACCCATTTAATAAAGTTTCTTCTAACCATATCCGACTGTCCGTGCTACATATATGTCACAAGTTCCTTCTGATGATGACTTGCACAGCCTCCACGCGTGCCAAGACTGAATTCCAGGAAAGGTGCGCACCGTCAGCCACTCTTCTTTCTTTTTTTCTTTTTTGTTAACGATACCGAACAAGCTCATTTTTGTCCAGATACGCAAGATGCACCCTGTTCCTCAAATACAACGCTCACCATTGTCCTGGCCGTCTGAATTGCGTTTATTGAACGTTCTCTCAGGTTGTTCAGCGTGGCCTGGTGCTTCACGAGACCGCCAACTCTGTCGCATGTATTTTCCCATGCCCGGGTGCAGAAAATAACCACTGGGCTTGTGGGCAATCATTCTGTGCAAACTGGTGAAGCTGGTAGCGATTCTTAAAATGACTGGCGGCCCCGTCACTTACATCCGTCACGTGCGAGTATACCGCAACGTTGTCTTCAACGCACTCTTTCACATTTTTTAGAGTCAAGCACGTGAGAGCGACGTCGTCACACAGGTCTTCAATGATGATAGCAACGCTGTTTTATATTTTCTTGTTGTCACTACACATGTAAATATCGTAATTTTTTTTTCTTCAGTGGTATGCTTTAACTTTGTCAGGAAGCGCGATGGTCCAGTTTTCAGCAGAGTCAAAATGAAAGACCTCCCGCGTTGCATGCAGCTGCTTTTCATTGTAGATCGCTTTATCTCGCGTTTTCGGATATAGTTCTGAAATATCCAACTTTCAACCGTTACTTGAACGACTTTTAGAAAAGTGTCAAAATCCAACGTTGTTTTTTTTTTTTTTACAAGGTCGCCGGACTCTCATGTTGTAAGCACAATCTCTTCATCCTTTGGTATATGAAGTTCCCCGAGTGTAAGAGACTGGCCTTTTGGGCAGTGATCACAGTCTCCTTAAAGACACAGACTTGTTAGTGGGTCGCACCGAAATGCTGAGTTCATTTCACCAGTGTTGAATGTTTAGCCTGCAACGTTTTCTACAGCGGCAATACAAAGGTAATAATTGGTCCAGCGCACACAAACACACACTTCTTGGTGTAGAATACATTTGACCCATCTAGGGCGCAAGGAATAAAGTTTCGTTAGGCCAACGCCGAAATCAGGATGGTTGTCTTTGTATACACGAAAGGCCTCTTGGATTGAGCGTGTCAGGAAGCGCTTTGGCACGAGCGTTTTCTCCCCGTCGAACATGACAGAGATCACGACCTTCTGGTTGGGAGTTTGGCGCTAACATTGTAGATCGTCTTTCGTGAAGTACTCTAGGGCAGCAGACAGGTTCTCAGGGCTCACCTTGCACCTCGTGTAAGGATCCGGCTCATATCACACGCCATGCTTTTCCTTACCTAAAACGCAAACACTGTCGGCATGTTAACCTTTCCTAAGTTAATATGGTGCCAGTGTTTACGCTCTACTATATTTAGGCGGGGTTCGAGTATTTGGGAGTTCTGCTCTCTGTCGGTGCGCCTCTTTGTGCCTGATATGATAGCCCGCGAAGCCAGCGAGTGGGATGGCGACAGGCACGACTGCTAAATGAACAGGCATCGGCGGTCATATTTTGCTGGTTGAAGCAAACCCCCTCACCCTTGAGAGCGAGCGGGAAAATTCGAAAAAAAGATTGTATCGGACGTTTTGCCAGAACTAGCGACGAGTGTCGCCTGCTACTTCCGTCATCTATTGCGCCATAATCGTGATCTTCGCGAGGAAATGAGTTTTGCTAGCCACAGAACACTATCACGCAGAAAGGGAATGCTTGAATGTGTTTTTATTCTAGATATAAGTCAGGGATATATATAAGAGAGAGAGAGAGAGAGAGATGGAGATGGAGGGTAAGAGAGAGGAGCATATAATGCCATAAAAAAATTAAGTAAACAAAGTTCCCAGTGGCCGATGGCTGCAGGATGTTTTCTCGAATCACTAGTTCATAATATGATAGCTCTTTGTACAGAGTAGTTTATTCTCAATTCTAGTGTGTGAACAATTTCTACAGTTATCAATGGCCTCATCTGAATAAATATATATAAAAGATGTGTGTTAGTTGCATGAAACTGGATCTCAGAATCACTTCTTGTATAGGGCACTGCTAAGTGTAGGCTTTGAAAAAGGATCCTAATTTGGGGAGCTGTTTCCTCTTTCTCAATAAAATAATGCAACATGTTTTTAATAGAAATGAATTCCGAAATAGAGTATGACAGGATACCCAAATTTAAAAAAAAAAAAAAATCTAAGGTGGTGTTTTTTTTTATTTGCAGCGGAATATTTCGTTGTTTGATTTTTTCCCCATGTTTGCTTTAATATATCCCGACTATCGTATCACTCAGATAGCCTTATTTATTTTTAAATAATATACATATATAAGTAGAATACTACCTGCAAATTATATGATAATTATTAAATTATTTCATGAGATACAGGCCTCCAAAATTTGCCAATTGTCGTTCGAGCAAGCATGTTTGGCAATTTTCGGAAAAATAAATAATATTAAAAGAAATATTATTACTTTATATCACAAACACGCTGTACTTATAGCTTGCTTTTAAAAATTTTTAGAATTCTTCTAACAATATATTTTTAGTTATTCACTTTCAAACGTGCCCCCTCCATCAGTGCGCGTTAATGCAGCTGTCCACGTCTTCATGCCTTACGATATTGTCCTGTCCCCAAATATTTTTTCTGGTCAAAACTAAGTTCGGATTCGTTTATAACAGACACTAGACAATATCATATAAAAATATCAGTTCATTTAAAAATGTCGGCCAGTCACCCTTTGGTCGATCTTATCTGAAATCACTCTATAGAAATATTATAGTCAATTTGAGTAACTAAATACTCAAGATAAATTGATATGCGAGTACTCCAGAAGAGAAAGAAGGCTTGCGAAAGATTAAACACTAATGTGGGAATCATAGCCACAGACCAGACGGTCATCATTAGTTCGGGGTTTGAGGGCGGGGGAAGGGGGGGGGGGGGGCAGATGATAGAAGAAAAAGGTTGTGAAATGAAGAGAGAAAATGCTTCGCTACTGTCGACTTCGCGGCGACGGATGGGAGCCGCAGCCGGGAACAACCGAAGACACGGCGGCAAGAACCGATTATGAAGAAGCAGATGGAGATCCCAGTGTCCGTATCGTCGAGGTATTGGCAGGGTACAATTATATTGAAGCAGGCGGAGCACGCGGTATGCGAATTAGCCAAGTATCGTCACCAAGCACACCAGTAACAATTTAGTGTCTATTCATCCCGTAGTGCAATGGGCCGTCGCTAATCATCCACAAAAAAAAATTAAATCGATTTTTTTAGGGACACATATTAGATTTTGCTTCTAAAAAAGGGACGGTCAAGCCCATTACATCTTTAAGGGACCTGCCGTAGAACTATTCGGAGAGGTCAATATTTGCTTGTTCGTTTGGCTATTCTATACTCGCTAGGGTCGCATGGTATAGGAATAGTATGGTACTAAAAAAATATCTTACATTTTAAATGAAGGTGGTTCTTCTTTATTTTACAAAAACTTTATAGATTGGTGTATACAGAGCGTATGGAGATCTAAATTCTTGCGTGACCCAGAATGTTTTATATAATATGAGCCTGTAATCTTCAAATAATTCCTTCATTTCTTTTTTTCTTTTATTTTACAATATCTGGTATACGACGCAAAAAAAAAACCTATAGAGTAGGAAGTCGACTTTTGGGCTCTGTCCCACAACTCTTCATGACTTTGATGGGGCCCGGCCATTGCGTATTCACAAACCAACCAATGCAATTACTATTACTACTATTACGTTTTACGATATGCGCGGAACGAAATACGTAAGGACAATAGCGAGAAGAAACCCTCGGAGTATTTGTAGCAGATTGCCTTCGGCGATTTGACCGACCGGCGACAACGTCTCGTTCGAATCGGCGGAGCAAGCGACGTACGAGTCTCTACTCCCTCCTAGGTTCAAGCTTGGGACACTGGGAGCGAGAGAAGGAAGCGACGTCACGTGGTTTTCCCTCATCCCGCGGGCTCCTCTCCCCAAAACGAGTTGCCCGTGAACCGGAGCTCCCGCCAGACAGTCTTGAGAGAAACACGTCGTGGCGCTGACGCTCTTCTAGGGGCGTCTTCGGCGGCAGAGTTGCGCAATCTGCTGTCGAAGCCTTCCATCAGGCATGTTGATCCTAACACTGCCGGCGTAGTTTAGCGATACCTTCCCCAAAGGTTTTGGATAGTAACCCTCGCCCGCAACAAATCCGTCATCAAGAAATTGGACTTGTCTCAGTCTGCGATGGATGGACACTCAACGGATTTTGCGTCTCTGGATTTCAATGTCACGGACTCGGGGAACCTGACAGATCCGCACTGGAACATCATCATCAACTTGAGCCAGACAGACACAAAGGAATCGGGCGATGGCAACAACCTGTATGAAGTCCCGCTGGACATCGTGTTTCTGCTCTCGTTCTGCTACGGACTCATTTCGCTCGTGTCCATCGTGGGAAACATCCTCGTACTCTGGATCGTCGCGTCGTCGCGGCGGATGCAGACTGTCACGAACATTTTCATCGCCAACCTCGCGGTGGCCGACATCATCATCGGAGTCTTCTCCATCCCCTTTCAGTTTCAGGCTGCCCTCCTGCAGCGCTGGCTGCTACCTTACTTCATGTGCGCGTTCTGTCCCTACGTCCAAGTTGTATCCGTCAACGTCTCCGTGTTCACACTGACGGCCATCGCCATCGAACGATACCGTGCCATCACTTCGCCGCTCAAGGCTCGCTTCTGCTCCAAGACCACCGCCAAAATACTCATACTCATCATTTGGATCTCGTCGCTGGTCGTGGCCTGTCCGAACGCGGTGGCACTCAGGGTAGTCCTCCTAATGGACAAGGCAACGGGTCTGCGCGAGAAACCGTTCTGCCTCAACGTCGGCATGCAGCCGCGTACTTGGAAGGCTTACAACCACGCTCTTGTGTGTGTCCAGTACTTGCTTCCGTTGACAATAGTGTGCTACACCTACGGTCGCATCTGGAAGAAGCTGAGGCAATCAAAAATTCCCGGGAATACTGAGATCGTCCGGGACGCACACATTGTGAGGAACAAAAACAAGGTAAGGCACACGTCTACAGAGCTGTTATCGATTTCGATTAGTGAAAAAGATGTGAAACTACATTTTGGTGGGGTTCATTCTTGCAGGAAACTAAAGAGATAAGAAGTACACCACGGTAATTTGCATTTTAATAAGTCGCTTTGGCGCTTCCGCCGCATGGTTCCCCACAAGGATGTGATTACGTCATGTCATAAGACCTCGCAGGAAGAAGTGATAAAACTTGACTCGATGTAATACCATCTATTTTAAGTAAATATAGTGTTGAATCCTGCACTAGTCTGCTGCTGCGTCCTAAAATGGTGTTTACAATTTACGCCGCCTTCAGAACAAAGCGATAAAAAAAGCTGAGTCCAATAAACGAGAAAAAAGTGTCTTTTTAAGTTGTGTAGACAAGATGAATTGCTGCATATTCAATTTTGCAACCGAGACAAGTTGTCCTGTAGTACAGGGATCAGTGAAAAGACTCAACAATTTTAATTGGTCCCCAGATATTTTTTTTAAAATAAAACCTAATGTGTCTGCCATGGAACCTCTCGGTGTCCGCTTTAAAACTACGCTGTTGTCATTCACCTGAGACCTTGCGTTATGCAGTACAGAAATAACGTTCCTATTTAAGTATTTATTTTTTTCATTGAACTTGACTTGCAGGAGTCGAAAATACTCCCGATGTGAGAAAAACGTATAAATTCTGGTGTACAAACGATTTTCGAGGATATTAAAGTTTAGATAGTTTAAAAAGAATAAATATAATTTGTTTCCTACTTAAGAAAAACCATTTCCAATAAGCAAGCCTTTCACTGCCAGAAATGTTTTTATAACACTGTTGGATGCATGTATTTGTTTAGACCTAGCGTCGAAAATATGAAAGGAAAACGAATAATATGCCACGATGTAACTTGTTACGAATATCAGCCACAACGGTCTTTCACAGCACATCCGTGGCTTTTTTGTAGTCAGCAATTTCTAGTGGTCACGTAAACGAGTCTTTGAAGTGCTCATGATGTTGCTTCTCTGAGCTAGCGTGGAACCGCCGCTCTTTTAAAGCTGGTGAAATTGTGCAAGGCTTACACAAACATTTGTCTCGCCTATATTTTTGAAAATAGTGGCAGCGAGCTTTACCTTTAAAGTCTTATAATGCATTAAATGCATTATAAAAATTGGTGCGTCACGTGAGGTATATTTTTCCGCTATATCTAGCGGAGAAACTGAACGGTTGTATAGGCCACGTGACGTCAGGTCACGTGACGTCCATTTCCCACTAAATTTAGCGGGGAAACTGCAGTCAATTTCCCCACTAGAGTTAATGAAAAATACATGAACGGACGGACAGACGGTCAAATTTTTGGGCTTGAAAAGTAGCGTTAACATTTTTTTTATGTTTTAATTGTTAAATTAGTTATGACCTAATATGTTTGTTTATTTGCTGTGCTCATGAACACCTTGACGCCTTTATAATGATGCACAACAGATCTATCACAGGTTAGTCACGCCACAAACACTGGATTAAAAATATCCCCAAAATAGTTAAAATAGTTAGCCACAAACACTGGATTAAAAATCTCAATATCAGCTACGCCGAGGGCATTATATACAAGTGTTGAACGCGGGTCTTGTGACTGCTTGGGTTGATATGATTAACATGGAAAGTCGGAGAAATCCGCAAAAATCGGCTCGGAACATGAATATTAATAGCTGATGTGAGATTAGGACAATCAATTAATTCATGAATATATTTATATAAAAAAAAACTAGATCTCGCGCACGACGTGTAGAACTCTAAGTAGGGCAATTGCATCGTTCCAAGAGTCTCGCTTAAGACTAGTAAACAATACTACCAATATAACGATCATAAAAAATTCGAAAGAAATGTTTCCGAACGTTTTCTATCATCTCTTTACTCGTAAAACGAATACAATTCCAGGCAACAGAGCAAAACACCAACTTGGACCAGATTAGCGAGAGGTATAACCGTACACCACAGGTCGACGCGAATAACTCACGGGTAGTTCTAGAGATGACACCCAGCTTACGAACAGAGTCATTTATAAGGTGATTAAAGGTGCACTGAAGTCGATTCTGAGATCGTTCTTCTCTGGTGACACCTCAATCTAGACGCTCCAAGCATCTCAACAAACCTAAAATCACAATCGTGCGTAGCATATTTCCCCGTTAAAAGCGTGTTCAAAGATCGCGGAAAAGAATTTTCTTCCGAGTGAAGTGGTCGACGAAGGGCGCTTGTCGGCGAGTTGCAAGCGATGGCTTCGCCCGCGGACAAAAAGAGGAGTCTTATCCCAATGTGTACCTATCAGACCCTCTTCGAAACAAGTTATAATAAAACCATTCGGAATGTGCGCGTATTGTAGGGCTTTCATTGGTCCACACAATGTAATCCGCGAGAAAAAAGAGCCCATGTGTTTTTCTATTGCCCTAAAATGAATATGCGGTTTTGTAATATAGGACTTGGTATATGTGGGAACTAACACATTTTAAACAATATAAGATCAAAAACGACCTTTTTCAAAAAATGACTTTAGCGCCCCTTTAACATGTACAGTAAAAGATAAGGGAGAGTCTATGCATACACCAAGATCACGTGAGCCCTCAACTCTTCGCAATGGAATATTGCCGATCTGGTAACAAAAGTTGATTATTCCTACCTTTCTAGACTGAGACAAAACAACAGCTATTTTTGGAAAGATTGAGCATCAACATGTTCTGACGACACCAATCACACACTGATTTAACATCGTTCATAACCCCTTCGCAGTACTCCAAGAATAAGATTTGCCCAAACAGCTTGATATCATCTGCATATTGCAAGATGACTGAATAATGAACACTCGGGTTAGGTCATTAATAAAATTGAAACATGAAAAAATATCGGCCCAAGTATATGCTTTAATAAATACTATCTTCATGTCATGCACGCACCATTACTGCTAATATATATGTGCCTTCGTTTTGTTACTGAACCCGAGATTAAAATCTTAATTTTTTAATTCATTAAATATGTCCCCCTATACCTGAAATTGGACGGAGAAAACCAATAGCTAGTTATTATAAAATTAAAAAAGTTTTACAAAATGTGTGTGTTCCATTTAGCTGTGTTAATACATTTAAACGCAGAATATTTAATGAAGATCGCGAAATCGCTTGAAGGCATAGCCATTGGCGTGGCTGGGGTTGGGATCGTCAATCGTAAGTGTTTATAAAATTATTTGCCCAGTAATAAATTCTTAGCACCAGGAACTCGAGAATCCATAAGGCGAAAATCGAGTTCTCACCATTTCTTCGCAGTTCTAACTGTACTGAAATTCGCGCAGGCTCATAACCACGTTTTTATTTTTTTTTTGCTACTTTATTACGGTTGGCGTCCGATTTTCTAAGAAGGTCGACAAGCTTTTAAAATGTATAGATGGCGATTATAATAAAGGAAATTTTGTTGCCCTTCGCAACTAGCGAAATTTAAATTCTTTATTAAAAGGGGAGGGGGGGGGGGGGGTATTGTTTATTATGTGCTGTCATCACTGTTTACCTATGGGACCCGGCTTGCATTAGATGGAGCGACGATTAACACAGTCCAATGTCAAAGTAACGAAAATAATTTAAGATAATAAAAAACTCCTGCGTAATAACTAAATTAAAAAAAAACTTAAACAAAATATCTAATTTAGACATTTAATTTCATTTGCCAGCCCATCATTTCGCTACGGTGCCTGGAGCGCAACTCCGACTGCTGTCCGACTGATTCCGACTGATGACGTCATAAACGTATCGTGTTGTCGCCGGTCGCGATCCTGGCGGTGTGCCAGCAGCAGTGGCGGATGTAGCAGACGCCTGTTTTGCTGCAGGTCACCCTGCAGGTTGACAGTTCACGGAAACTTCGACAGCGAGGAGTTGGGACGCCACGAGGACAAATACGATATAGCTTCGCCAATACTGGAAACCTGCCGAAAACCTATGGGAGTGGCGGCGAACGTGACAGTGGCGCCTCTTGCGGACTCCGAGTCTACGGAAGCAGACGACGCAATGGAAAAGTTTAGGCTTCGCGACGTCCTCGAGCTTTGCGAGCCCCGTTTCGTCGCCCCAGACTGTAACAATTCATTACAATCAGTCCGCTTGCGAAGAGGAATCCACTGATTGCAACTGCAACAACAATCAAATAACAAAGCGCGGAGAAACAAAGATAGAGAAGTTTATTTAGAGGTCTCACACGCCACTCAGGGGGATCGCACGCGTTTGAAGCGCGTCTGCGAAGCGGAAGAAAGGCGTCTAGCCACTCAAACTACGTCGTAAGCGGTTACTGCTGATCCGTCGCAGACTGCGTTGTCACATTTTTCTTACCTGAATAGATGATTATTAAAACGTGCGCAAACAACATGTAATATTACCAGAGCAAGCGCACCAGCCTCTGCAGCATTACAAAAACAAAAAGGAACGAGAAAAATGACCGTGCAAACACTTTCCGAACTTTGCAGGAAGAATGGGGTCCCCATCCCAGACGAAAATAAAGAGAAATGGGGAAACAGTCGTGAACAACGGCGAATATAAAACAAAAAAAAAGCGGACGATACAAAGATGCAAATCACCCAGCAAAGACCTCCTACAACGGGGTTCCGGAAGAAATGTCCCCGGAAAGATCGTCCCCGGAAAAAATGTTCCCGGAAAAAAAGTCCCCGGAAAATATGTCCCCTGAAAAAAGGCCCCAATTGGAAAGTAGGAAACAATGTCCCCAAAGGGTTCTCTATCGCTGGGTTTTCCCCGATTCTCATTGCCTTCGGGCAGTCCTGTCATTATCCGGTCACTAATGACCTGACCCCCCTAGAGGAAGAAAGGGAGACTGGAAGTCACACAAAGCAACCGAAATAATCTATTGTGGAATATTTTGGAAACCAATTTTTGCCAAAACCAAATATTGTGTTGTTGTTTTTTTTTCGTTGTAAAAAAAAAAAAAAACATTTTTAACACTACTAGCGAAAACCAAATTTCTGTGTTTGGGGGAATTTGAGAGGCACTTGTGTACCATTTCCAAATAGGTAAAAAGCGCGACACTGTTAGCTCAAACAAGCGATCGCTAGTTCTTTTTTTTATTTTTTTTGTAGAAACAAAAGGTTGTCATCAAAGTTATCATAGGTACTGAATGTGCTCATTGGAGGATATAATGCATACGGTAAAATTTCGTTCCCACTAATACACTTTCTAAGTAAAATGTGAAAATGCGTCGATGTTAGCGCATGAAAATGCGCTAACAGTGTCGCGATGTGTACCTCGGGGAATCGTATATTTCCTTATTTGTTGGGGCCGTTTTTTTCCTACTTGACACAGGGTGCCTTTTTTCTAACAATGCTTGGATTTGGGCTAGTTGGTTTGTCATTCTGATTTATACTGCGCTGCGAAGTGAAACTTAACACATAAAGACGAAAATTACGATATGATATGAATGACAGTTAGAACATGACGTACTTGTGAATGCGCAGACTAACAACTGTTTATTTTCTGTTTCTTCTTCTTCCTTCTTCTGCCTTTCTTCCTAAGGACATATGACCGGACCGCCCGAAGGCCATGAGGATCAGGGAAACCCAAAGATAGAGAATCCTTTGGGGACGTTTTTTCCTACTTCACACCTGGGGCCTTTTTTTTCTCGAGGACATTTTGTCCGGGGACTTTTTTTCCGTCGACATCTTTTCCGGGGCCATTTTTTACGGGGACATTTTTTCCTACACCCCCTTCAACGACGACGATCACACGGGGCGACGGTAGAAGCATTGAAAATTAGCAGGGGGTGCTCGCCGTTGGTGTTGAGTTCACAACAAACAAAGCAGAAACAACACGACGAAACTATTACAAAAAAAAAAAAGAGCTTCACTTTTTTTTTTTTTTTAGCTGCACGTTACACGTTTGTTTATTTGCTTTCACGGCGTCGGTGGGAACTAAGAAAAAAAAAACAGAGGAAAGGAATGACGTAGTGCAGCTCACACTGCCCGGTAAATAAAAGTCGCACGCTGTAACCTGCTTCGTGCTAGCAGTGTGTGACCTTTTTTTGCTTTCGCATATCGTTTCCCAGTGACTTTGGCAGGTTGTTTGTTTGCTCGCTTGGCGAAGCAGTTTAAAAGTACATTCAAGTACTGGTTGACGTACATGTCCAGGCAATCCTTGCACACCGCGCCTTTGTTTTGAGTGTCGACCTAGCGGCCTCAAGTGCGTTTTCAGCCGAACTCTTGTTTGGTGAAATATATCAGTGAAGTGTGTGTCGAAGGCACGGCTGATGTTACCGGCTAGGTGACGAGCTAAGTCTTAAAGTGGTGTCATTTCCGCATGCGAGTATTTCTTATTCTTCAACCGAATGTCTTTTGAGGTGTTCCATGTTTCTGATAGCAAGCATGATGACAGATCTGACTGGCTGCCCACCCGGCAACATAGGACTGGGTGTTCAGTAGTGCATCTGGTCTGTCGTCCGTGAAGTTCTCAGCGATCTCCGTGGAGTTGTCATAACCGTCTGTTGAGGCGTCAGTGGCGATTTTGAAGCCAGACTTGGATGGCTCTTCCTGTTTAATTTGAAGTAACTTAATTACTCACGTTAGTTTGGTCTTCGGGAAGCGAAAGAAGGATTTTCCACCACATTACAAAAACTTGTTTTTGCAGTGGTAAGTAGCACATGGCATGCCTGCCATCTCCAAGTATGCGCTGCTGTATGCCTGAAGGCGGCCGGTTGATCAACCGACAATGACCCATAGCAGACGTGACCGCGTACTCAAATAAAATCCGAATAGAAATGTATAACGAGCTTACACTTTTTAATATGTTTATTATGTATCGAAAAGTACATATGACGATTTCGGATCAGAAACTCAATCGAAGGCGAACATAGGAGGTTATCACAGACGACAGTGGAAAAAAAAACAAAAAAAAAACAATAACAACAAGGTTGCAGGCGGCCCCCCAGATGTCCGGGAATAGCGTAGCAGACGAACCGGTGGTAGTAAGCGACGAAGTGAAGGAAAAAAAAGTAAAAACTAAGCCAAACAAAGCAAAGCAAAATAAGCGATGGTTCGAACGTCAAGTAAACACACAAAAGAAGAAAGCAAACAAAAAACATAAACGCAGGAGGTAGAAAGATCGCGGCGGCGTAACGTCGCCTCAAAAAAAAAAAAAAAAAAAGAATGTAGACTTTGAAAATTGGAAGGAAGTGCGCAACCGTCCAACGGGTGCTTTTTTTTTATATAACTCCGCTTTTATTAGTTTCAGTAATAGCGTCAGATTTGCATGTGCACAATCGACTTCTTCCAGAGCATACCGACATCGCAGTAACGTACGTGGTACGAAATTGCCTTTTGCTTCTTGATCCGGAGATATCGGGATTAGCCATCTCGCCTATTCGACGAAACGGTTTTAAGCAATACATTCATGAGAAATTAGAATTGCAACAAATAAACGAAATGATCGATAAGAAAACGTAAAGTTGAAACGTAGCTATGTCTGAAATTTTTTTACATTGCCCTTTTTCAAGGAACAGGGCGAAGGTACATTCGTGTTTTGCCTGGCTTACGTAAGTTGTGACAGAGTGTTTTCTCCGGGAGAGCCCGAAAATTGCAACCTGAAAGCTCTAACATCTTTCCCACGCGAAGAAATTCTCCTTCACTCATGAGGTGGCACCCATTTTTTAACATTCAAAGCAGCGAATATCCGGCACAATTTTGTTTCATGGGTCCCCTCGCACGGAGATAGGCAAAACCAATGCATTGTGGAGGATTTGTCTGCTAGCGGAGACTCCGAGCTCGCCATGCGCTGCGATCAATTTTCGCCCGCGCTCCGTGGGAGTTGCCAGTATTGCCTTACATGGTATTTGACGAGGACAGCGACATTCGCGTCCTCTCCTGCTTTTATGTAGAACTTGTAAGCCCAACCGCTGGGAGGAGCGGTTGGGCGTATCTGACGGCATGACACTCCGACTCTTGTGACGTCCTTTGGTGCCATTTCGAGACCACTTTGAATGCATGGGAGGAATAAGACGCTAAACACACCAGTCGTAGATTACTTCCGGGTACCGTATAGGGACACGGAATGTGTGCCGAGACCGATGAAGATGCAGCCGAGACTATCTTTTTTTTTCTTTTTTGTTGCTACGGTGACACGTGTTTTGACAAGATCCGCATTAAAGAAAATTAACGTCACATATCTGCCTATGGTACTTCATGCGAGTGTTTTCGGTGTATCGAAATATGTGTATGGTGTAGTGACGTGTTAAAATATAAACTATAGAAAAGGAAACAAAATACATTAAATTTAGCTAATGCTTCAGCTTTTTTTTTTTTTTTTTGCCGCCATTTTAAGGTTAACGCCGTTTGCCAGTCATCTGTCACCCGCAAGCATTTGCTACTGTTCTTTTTCGAAGCGCCAAAAATCTAAGATACTTCTCAATATTTTACGAAATATGTAGGTAGTTAAGGCAATATATCTGAGCTGGAAGAATATTGGAAGAAAGAAAGAGTGCCGCAGTTTCTTTCTGGTTTTAATTTTCATCATAAAATTCTTTAATTTAAACTGCTCGTGGGGCACAAATTTCATCCTATGCTTTTTTGTTCTCGAATGCAACTAAGAATAAAAACAGAACGATAAATTATTTATTGTATTAGTGCCTGCCCTAAAACAAGGTTTGTATCAAATAGTCAAGAATAATCTGTAATATAGGTAATTGCTAACTTTATTTTCCAGGGGTGAACAGAAACTTAAGTTTAACTCATATGTGCAATGCCATCGCATGATCATAAATTGTGGCGCGGCAGGGCTTAACAGTACGGGAGAATTGTCTTTCTGCAGTGCCGCCGCTTTTTTGACTCAAAATGAGTACGAATATGACTATTAATATGAATATGAATGTGAATATGAATATAAATGAATGCGATTATGAATATGAATGTAAAGTAAGTTGGTACATGGTTAGAAAATCGTGCCCCACTTGTAAGATTATATGATTTCTTCATCACTATACCGTAACAAACACGGTGACTGAGCGGAAATTCTATGCCAAGGAAAGTTTTTTTAATTAAATGTTTGTGTGGGTGTTTTCATCTCACTTTAGACATGGTTTTGGGGTTTGACCAAAACATATGTTTTGGGAGCATTCTAGAAATGAAAGAGAGCGCAAACGGTAAGCATGGCGGATTTTTTAGTTCTTAAGGTATTGACCATTGAAGTGACCTAGGTGAAAACTGGCGTTTTTCCCACCGTTCGTGGATTGCATGTTTGACCGTTTCATATTTTCTAATTCCTCAAAATACAGCACTAGAACTCGTTTCTGACATCCTCGAAATAAAGTTTCCTTAAAAATGTAGAACAGTGTTTTTTATTAGTATTTTCGTCCAAATAGTGGCAAGTTTTCAGATGTGACCGATTTAACATATGTTAATAACTTTTATCTCACAAGAAAGTTGAATTATTGTTTTTTTAATAAATACAAATTTAATATTATATGCACAAGATAAAATCATTCTGACATACATTTGAATAAACAAATGTTTTAGATATCTTGCAAAATCAAAACCGATTTTCTCAATATTCCAAATTGTTTTATTAGGTGAGAGGCATAGTATTGGTTTTAAAATATAAATATATTACATAGTATTTTGTTTATATGACCGCAATACACCAATCTCACCAGGAATTGCGCTACGCCACAGTTAACGCGGCGTATTCTGGTACCTGTAGTTCTTCACACCAGGTTTCCGGCCGCGTCAGTGCGCGTTGTATTCCCGGCGTTTGGAAGTTTTCGGGTTAACGCGAGACTTTTAATTGTACGTTTTCTTACTGTCTTCAATGAATGGCTTCACCCCTTGTGTACCAGGATTCTCGGATAACAATATACGTCTTCCCGCAAGAAAGCAGCCTCCGAAAAGAATGGCTATGAAAGGTAAACAGAGCCGCACATAGCGGCAGAATGAAAAGAGTTTTCAAGTTTTTCGTGATTTGCTTCATAATTTCTAGCCACCCTATTGTGCTTTGGCTAAAGAGTGTCAAATTACAGGGCACGAAACATAGTAGGGCGTGCCGGAGTGTTTCTTACGTTAGAATGTCCCTGAGCACTCGCTCCATGGCGGTCTATCTAGATCAATCGGGACCGCCGCGTTGCTTTGCAGCGGCCGTTTTTAATACACACTTTTTTTTAATCTATTTTGGTGGTTAATACTATTATTGAGACTACATGTTTCAAGCACAACCGTGCTTTAAAAGATCGGGACAATCACTTTAAAAAAAAAGGAAAACAGTGGTTCCCTATATGCATCGCTTGAAATATGAAACAAACTTTTTCGAAAGCAGTTCATTTTTATTTTTTTTCAAGCAAAATGTGAAAACACAGGGCATTGCAATTTATAAGTGCAACACTTACCGTCAAAAAGGCAACAAAAGAACCTCACGCAGCTTGTCGCGGTCTATTATGCCACAATTTGATTTTGGCTGGAGTTACTGATCCGTTCTGCATTAGCACCAATCGAGACAGCAGAAAAAAAAGCTACCACCTTCGGGCGACTGTCAGCGTTCAGAGCTTGCACAAACAAATAGAATTGAATATAAATTGCTCACGAAAACTCATCTCCACCCACCACATTTAGGTATCTGGCATGGTAGCTGCTTTTTGGGAGATGCGAGTTGTTCCGGCGCGACAGGCATGGTCTTTCTGCATATCGTCTCTTGTTGTTGGTAGGTTTATCCCCGTAGTTCATCTGTACCCTGTCACGCAGGATGTCAACCAGAATTAAACGACTTAAAAAAAAAAAAAAAACTATTGCTCCCCGAGAAAGTGCATTTAGCTCTTCTTAATTCATTGGCTAGCACTACCTGAGCACTACCTGAGCACTACGAAGCTCCGTTTCCCAGTTTCCCACCGACACACTCGATACTGTTCTGCGGGGCTACGCTGAGCCGATGATCGCTCGAATTTTTGTGTGCGTTGCCGTTGAACTAGATGTTGCCTTGCGATGCCTAAAGCATCGCAAGCAACAGATTATTATGAAGTACACACATGACAGCAGAATCCAAGCCGGTACCGGGGAGCGTCTTAAAAGGTAATGTACGATGATGTACGCTCACCGCAGCCCCGCAGCCGGGAAGCAGGGAGGCTATGACTATCAGTAGCATGGCGGCGGCACCACTTCCGGAATGCGCGCACCTGCGCAGTTCGCTTGGTGAGATCAGTATATTAAAGTTGGAGCAATGTGGTGAGTTGGGTCAGTTGGTATTGACACCGCAAGTGATGACGTCACAACATGGTGTTCCGCTCAAAACAAACCGTTGCTAGGGCCGTTGTTATGGACAAATGCATTCGGGCTCGACGTGAGGTTAGAAATTGTCTGATAAAAAAGTAAATATTTTTCTGTAATCATTGTGTCTTTTCAATATCAATACATGACGACCTTTTCTGTCGACTTAGTACCATAAGGCGATCGATGACAAAACCCCGTAGTAAAGTTTCACAACCGTTATTGCCTTGTCAGCAGACGACGCGATGGCTTCGCTGGTTCAGTAGTTGTTTCTGAGGGAGTACCCGACTGCGTTTATTGAAGATCGTGGCGATCGACGAAACTTCTATTCACGAGATCAACTTTCTGTGGGATTTCGGAAGCGAAGAGTGCCCGCACACGGATTCGATCGGCGCGATCGAGGTGCACGAGTGCGCAAACGCCTTCCCGTGGAGCTCGCTTCCGCAATATTTGAGAAGGGGAAAACACTGTGAAGCCGTATCACGTACGATGACGACGTGAAGTGTATTAAGGTCGAAGTGCAGGCCAGCACACGTTTTAAGGAGTTCTCGCAGCACAGAAGTTTTTTCAGTGCACATTTCTGTGATGAAACGAAGTGTCTGTAGCGCGCGCGCACACACACACACACGCACACACACACACATGCACGCACGCACGCACGCACATATATATATATATATATATATATATATATATATATATATATATATATATATATATATATATATATATATATATATATATATATATATAAACGAACATATGCAGATGAATGAACCATACTTAATACAGTGAATCACAGAATCAAAGTTTTACAAGCCCGCCGAAAGCCAATAAATATATTCGTTGTTATTATCAAGCTCCTTCGCTATTAGTAGGAATCTTTCTCAATGTGATGATTACAAGCAAGTACGAAACACACCCTTGTTGAAAGCCTGAAGAACGAAGTGGGTCTCGAAACGCAGACGTTAGAGTCAAAATAATTGCACCTTCATTAAAATACACGTCAATTGCGCCTTCATTACAATGCACGTCAATTGCAAAAACCGACGCTGCTTTGAAATCATGTTCTAAACAGACGCTTCTATCAATATCTTGCAGCATATCTTTATGCGTGTGATGTTTTTAGTCAGACAGTATCCCCTATCGCACGCAAATACAAATCGTTTTTTATAAACGTGATGAGTTTTCTTAGGCCTGCCATGTTCCCAATAAATAGAAGATCAAAATCGTACCCACATGCAAATGATTCAAACTGTGGCAGACGGCATACTTTCAGTCATTCTGTGTGCGTTCCTCATGCGTTCGTCGCCTGCGGCAGACATCTCGAGACGTCTCGAGGACCGGAAGTTGCCGTCGCAAATAATTCACAAACAGCCCATTCTCGACAAACATCTGTCGTAGTAAGGGTGAAATCTAGACTTCCTTTATCTCTTCTTCTTAGAAGTTTAAATTTGACGTTCTTTCAGAGCGAAATTCAGTCCCATGTACTCGTCCGTAACAACGCCCCTACGAACGGTTGAGACGAACGGTGGAGAATTGAGACGACATGATGAAAAACAGCGCACAATTGACAGGGCAACAAGAGAAAAACACATAGGACAGTCAAGCGCTGACTCGCAACTGAACAGTTGCGAGTCATCGCCCCCCTTCCCCTCCCCCCCCCCCCCCCCCCTACCAAATTAGACACCCCCCCTAATCTCTATTCCTGGGGAAACCCCAGGTCAGCGCTTGTGTGTTTTATGTGTGTCTCTCCTGTTGTTGTTGAATACTTTATTCAAAAGTGAATGAAAGGTCGGGGCCGAAAGGAAGGGGAAAAGAAAGAAATGGAGTGGTTGTTTGTACTGTCCTTTGTGCACTGATTTTTATCGTGTGGTCTATTAAAGCTAGAACTTTGTGAGATGTGCGTTGTGAAACGGCAAGCTTGCGGCGGAGTAAACTAAGTTTTACTTCGTATTGCGCAAAACTTGACTTAATTTTAAAGTTACACGTTAATTAAAGTGATAATATTAGGTAATTAACTATGCCACACCAAAATGTTGGCCAGAAGGCGGCTATCCGAGGACGCAATCAGAACGAACGCCCGTCAAGATTATTAAAGTTTTAATTGCAGGCATACAAACAACATATTATATCACCTTAATATATATTGTCATAAGCGACTATCATACCTTGAACAAAAGGTTAGGCCGCAAACGAGCTGGTGGTGGTTAAACATTTGACTGAAAATCCCGACACTGGAACGAGAAGGCAGGGCAAACACAAAGTCTCAAAACACAGCTGAAATTTATTCGACTACGAAAGGGCTTATGTAGGCATGAATTCCTGCACAAAACACTATAAGACGAGAAAGAGAGAGAGAGAGAGAAAGAAATGGGGAATCCCGTGCCACAAGCAGTACAACAAAGCAACCTTTACAATAGAACTGAGAAACAGTGGCCACCTTTATACAATAATAATAATAATTATTATTATTATTTATTGTTTTAAACATTGACCACACCGGCAGCGCCCCCAAGAATCCCAAAAGGCATATATCAGCATCGGTTTCGATGCTAATATGTACAAAAGATGAGAGCCGAAACGGAATAATCTCACGAAGAGCAGACAACGAAAGAACGGAAAATCCGACGGGAGGCGGGATCGCGAGAGCCAGTGCTGTCACGTGACGCCCGCAAAACGGAGGCCAATGGGGACTCCTTGCTTTGGCACGCCGGACGGCGGTGCCGCCCGGCGGCGGCGACGTCGTTCCCGCTCGTGCGGTCAAGCCTTAAAGGGGCACTGACAACCCCCAAAATGTTTTTTTTTTTTTTTCACTTTTTGTTAGACGACTTATTATGGTTTCGGAAGAGTACCCAATTAATATTTTACTAAAGCGTCATGTATATCTTAATAAAGTTAGGAACGCAACTGCTCCGATCCGCAGCCGAAACTGGACTGGGGGGCAAGAAGCAATATAGAGAAGGAGAGAGTTGGCAAAAAGCACGTGGCTGTGCAACTTCTTTTTTTTTTTTTTTCAATAGACATAATTTTGCCTTTTTAGAATTTACAAAAAATGGCTATCATGTTTCTTTTCTATTTTTAATATTGAGTGTGTGCTTACAATATCGCACGACTTTGATTATATTTGGTGGTTGTGTCTAAACCATAGAAAACGGCGCCTGAGCGCGGAGAAGAACAAGAGCGCGACTCAAACCGGCCAGTTCTCGATCGGCGGTTATCGTGCGGAAAGAATGCGAATTTCGAGCCGCCAATTGTGCTCTGGCTAGTTGGGCTCTCATATCTCACGTAAACCCTTGGCGAGCATAAATACCCTGTCAGTGTTCCAGACGAAGGCGAAATCCGCCACTTTGCTACGCGGATCGCGCATCAAGTGAGAAATACCTTATCCCTTTTTGACGTCTCGCGGCGCCGTCCTCCTCCGTGGCGGAGGAGCGGAGGCTTCGTTCTGTCATCACGAAAGCTCCGCGGATGGGCTGCAGAGTACTTCGCATTTAGCTGCTTTTAGCGATACTCTTTTGCCTCGTCTGGCCACAGGGGCCACCGCGTTCTTTTCACACTTTCGGAATCGCCTGCGCCATTACTGTCGTAATAGCGCGGTGGAAGAATGGCAAAGACGAATGACGACGCTGATAAGCACACGCTGGCCAGCAGTTCAATGAAGAAGTCATGGGGCACCCTAAGGAGTCTTCAATATCCCACGGAGTCGCTTTCTAGTAGCTCTTCGTACAACTGGTTATGTATACCAGTTCTTTCTTCTTCATCCGACCCTTCACCCAGAACCTTCTTTTAGTACGCAGATTGTCGTCGTCGTCCGTTTCTAGCAGCGCTGCTGCCATGACGTGCTCCGAGTACTGTTGTCGAGAGTGCGACCGCTAAATTCGGCTGCTAACACTGATATCCCTCACGGCTCCCACCATCCGTGTGGATGCTAGAGCCGAGGACGGAGTTTCCCGGGTTGCTGACGTCACGACATCCGTCCGCGGAGTTTTTCGTGTACATACCCCTTTAAGAGCTGCGCTCAAAAATTTATGTCAGTGTTACTGCTCCACCAAAATGGATTCCTGTATTCGTATTTCCAAATACCTTTCTCTTGCTTACATGTTTCTGGTATGTATCACGATACCTTTGCACGGATGTATTTCAATATCAACAGGATTTGAGCCGTCTTCGTCGCGTATCACAATATTTTTATTTCCAAATACATTTGAGCGTATCTCTGGCCAGCCCTGGTTTGAAGCTATAGGAATACCAAAACCCACTTTGGCAAACCCACCCGTTATTTATTTCTCTTAGAATAATAGACTACCCCTTTTCGAACACGGAACAACGTCTTTGAGGTTGCAAGATATAATGTGAAAGCGAGCTTTTTCTAAACCCTATAATTAGGCAAAAGGAGGGGCTCGAAGATAATTTCCCATGACCCAATTTTCCACAGTGGTCGCTTCTTTCGCAAACGTTCCTCTAGAGCCGCTCTTCGTAAGGAAGAATAAAAGAAACTGCAGACCACAAAACACCAATCCGGTCTCGGCGGACCAGACAGGAACAAAAAGTAAAGAGAACAAAACGGCTTTTTGCTTTGAGTTAAATACGTATACCCAGCTCAAAGCGAAAGAACGAAGACTTAGAACCGACCGCAGATATCAGGCATCGTTACACAGACCGTAAAACCTTATACAATCAGGTAAAAGGTAATCTGGAAACAATGGTTTAGTTATCGTGTAATGTACGACAGGAGAATGGTATTAGTTTCTCGTTAATTTGACAAAGTTCAGTGGTCCGATGCCATTGTTCCTTTTTTTTTTCGATTTCGGAGCTGAAAGAAAGCAGGCGGCACGCCCCACGATCTCGGTTATGAGCTCGGTCGTGTAACTTTTTTTTCTCGGCTTCTTGTTTAATGACTAACGCGTCACTGTTGCTGGTGGTTGTACCTTGACCAGGAGCAACATCTGTTCGCTTCCAAAGATTGCCGGGCCTTAATTAATGAAAAAAGGCACGCAACCGCGAACCTTCACTTTTTTTTGTTAAGTATGCGTGGGAAGATGCGCATGTTCCTTAATGAACACGCTGATCAGATTTGGAGTGCCTGAGATGATTTTTCGTTCTCTGCGACCGCTCAAAGAAGTAATTTCGCTCAGACTGTGCGTCCCGTTAGGGTTATTTGTGGCAATTCATATCGCTATAGCAGGCCATCGTAAGGAGACGACATTTTTATCTTCTGTCTATGCACGCAATCAAGAATTGTATGAAACACAAAGGGTTTCTGGTGTAATTACCCAGAATTCAAAACTTCAATTTCTCTCCGGTGATGCAGACACAATCGCAGAAAGAAAGCAAGAACCTAACACAATTTAGCGGTCTCTTTCGAGCAGCCATACGATGTATTGGGAAAACCAAAGCGCATAAAATATGGGAGGTGGAGAAAGAGGCCGTTCGAGACGAATCTGAGTATCCACGTTTTTTGTTTCTTTTTTTGTCTGAGCGACAATAAACAATATATATTAAAACACGCGCAATAATCAGAACAACCCTTACTTCTACTCACGAAAGTCCTTCTTTTTTGGCATCCTCTTCTAGAGATGAAACAGCAACGGACCAGAAACGACCGACCGGTCAATGTCTACTCGTGCTACACGGAAAGCGTTTCATTTGGGCGATGCCCCTGTCCCGAACACATTTATATTTTCCCAGAGGCAGTACTAGCGACATTCCTGTTTTCCTAGTTCTATGATCGCTATCGTTGAAGTGGATTCATTTTGTTTGTTTTTTCTTGAAGAACTACATCGCCTGCTAACACCTTCAGGAGTTCCCGCACACCGACTTGCCCACGAGCTAACGAAGAGCAAAATCCCTCTGCAAATGCCCACCATGCCTTGTTTCACTTTAGGTCTGAGAGTAGCCGATGTTACGAGCCGAAGGGCCAATCTAACGGCGAAAAAGGCGCACCGCCATGGCGTGCTCTCCGCAGTTGATAGGACCAGCGGTGTTCGCCGTGTTTCTGCGCGTGCTCCACCGCTGGCTCGTTCTATCGAGGAGCACGCCATGACGTTGCGCTTTTTGCGTTTTGATTGGACCCTCGGCTCATGACAACGGCCACGCTCGGACCTAAGCTGAAGCCAAGTGTAGTAGTTTCTCGTGGAGTACGTTCTTAACAAATCTAAACTCTCAGCTGAGAATGGTGAGCAAAGGACGGGACCAACGGGGGCTCTTTTACCCAGTAGTGCGCGTCTACGCTTGGTCCCTTTGGTCCATGTTGCACGCATGGTCAATGTACCCGCGCGGGGCGCCTTTACTTTTCAAATTGCCGTTTGGTTTCTCTTATAGACTGCAATGCCTGTCCTGAGCACTTGGATTGGCTGCCTGCGTATTGTGGGCGGCATGTCAACTTAGACGGGACGTTTTATACTTCGTTTCAGCTTCGGTCCGAGCGCGGCCGATGTTATGAGCCGAAGAGCCAATCAAACAGCGCAAAAAGCGCAGCGTCATGGCGTGCTCTCTGCGCTTGATAAGACTAGCCGGCGGAGGAACACGCACGGAGAGACGGCAAGTATCGGCTGGTCCTATCAACTGCAGGGAGCACGCCATGACGTTGTGCCTCTTTCGCTGTTTGATTGGCCCTTCGGCTCATAACATGGGCCGCGCTCGGACCGAAGCTGAAACGAAGTATAGTACACTCTAAAGAAAGCCCGTGCGTCAAATTTCTCGCACAACACTTGGAGAACCAATCACCGCTACTTAACGGAGGCCGCCTAGCCAATGACGATGCCGAAACATATGTTTAAACCAAAAAAACGCACTCTGAGGTGTGACATTAAGGAATGCAAAACGTCACGCATGCATTGCTTAATGTCACAACTCAGAGTGCGTTTTTTGATCTAAACATATGTTTCGGTGTTGTCATTTGCTGAGCTGCCTCCGTAAGTTGCGCTGATTGACTCTCCGAGTGTTGTGCGGGAAAGTAGACTCACGGGCTCTTTTAAGAGTGTAGTCACTAACAAGTTCATGTAACATGTTGTGATCTTTCATCTTCCGGCATCGTGGTTCATTCTACGGCGTTGGTATCGGCTAATGCTGCCATTCTGTTGGCTGGAAAGCGATAAAATATTATTAAAACTCGTTACGCCCAGTGTTTCTTAATCTCTGGTCAAAGGCGATGCTCCGTTTACGCATAAATTCGAAAGAACGTCTTGCACTGGTGCGCGAAGAATGGTCAATTATTTTCTCGGTGTCCCAATCGATTGCTCACTTAAAATGTGCTTGCCTTTGCTTGCCCATAGTGTAGTTCATAAGCCAGGAAGTTCAACCTATAGCAAGAATGGCAGATGGCGAGGCCGAAAATTATTTCCCATCTTAAAATGCAGTCTTCGGTGTGACGCTCAGTGTGGCGTAGTACGTGAAACCTTGTGTTGGATGTTCCATCGAAGACATATTTTATTCGTTTCGGCTGGAAACGTATATTTCTCCCTTCACATAAATGTCTCCATCTTTCTCCATAAGAAATGCAGGAGGACAGTCACGTGTATTATGAAGAGAATATAAGTTTTACCTTTCTTGGATAAGCAAAACATATTTTCAAGGAGCGCCGTCTCGAGCGTTGACACGCCGTGGCAGCTGGATTATTAAAAATCCTATGCTTCTATCACTAAAATATCTATGCAGTGCAAGCCAGTCTCTAAAGCGTCAACCTAGAGCGCTGTCGATTTCTAACGCGCAGTCCATTGTGCGCATGAAATGTAAACTTTAAAAAAAAAGTACGGGAGTGCCCTATCTCGTAGAACACGAAGATAACCAATCGTGGTGAACGACAGAAGTATACGGAGATTGACGAAACCGAAAATGCGATTACATCTGAGTACCTTGGTGTGTGCAGTGACACTTAGGAAGTGACGCGTCATACCTTTACATTTCGGCGATTACTTGGAATAAGGAATGTAGCAGACCTGATCCTCGCTTTTTTTCAACCAATGCGCAGAGCCTTCCTCCGCTTTATTTATGAATATGACCAAGTACGCCACGCACGTAAAGACTGCAATCATGTGGCATGCATCATCTAGCCACGATCGATTTCATACGCCTGCGACCGTGCGGCGACATGCTTCACGGCATGACCGCGAGGTGCGGGTTTTCAAAGAGCAACTGAAAGGAAAGATTTAAAACTTCACTGATGCTGGGCCGAGAGTACGTGGTTTAATTATCACACTTAACACGGGACATCTGCGTTATTTTCCACCCAAGTGAGCGTCGACATGATGCTCAATGTCTCTGAGAAAGAAGAAAAACAAATCGTTATGAGTATAATTTAGATATTTAAACAATGGGACCTGCAAAAATGTTTGATAGCCCTACTCTCGCTACTGATGCCCTAATGCGATATTACAAAACAATAGTGTCGCAGGTTGAGGTTTGAAAAATTAAGCCGTCCTGTGTTAATCTGCGGTGCAGAAACAGCTACAGCTGCGGCAGGTCATGGCGAAGTCGTTGGACATCAGCGTCACGTACACGCACCGTGGAGCAGTGGGGCGCCTGAACAAAAGCGTTCGGAACGAAATAGACATCTGTTTTGTTTCGAACACTTTCGTTTTATTTCATATCGTGCCAAACGCTTTCGTTTCGTTTTTTTTTTTTTTTTTTTTTGTTCTGGAGCGCGTAAAAGTACGCGCTCCTTAACGTGCTCTTGGCATCGACAGTGGTTTGTTATAGGCTATTTCTTCTTCTTACTTTTTTTTCCAGAGAGCGCGTGCAGTGGGCATTGGGTCATAGCCTCCTCATTCTCACAATGGCGACGTGAGCGATCAAAAGCGTCGCTGTGGTCGGCCCACCACAATTGGCCGAATGCTGACTATGACGTCAGCAAAGGATGTCTCATCGACGGAAATAAGAGGAATGTAAGAACTTCAATTTGGACGGTGTTGGCAGTGTTGGTTTGAGAGCGATATGATTTCAGGCTTCCACCTGCTCATTACAAACACCATCGAACTTGTTGTTCACAAGGTAATGACGTCACGAAAGGTAACCAAACGAGGGGCGCCACTGAAGTATTCACTGACGGCCATATCTGTGTGCGTGGTTGCTGAGCGCGTGCTGACGGTGAGCTTGAACAGTTCTTTTGCAACGTGCATTCCACACCATCAAGATTGCTGGTCTTTGCAGGCTATTAATGTGAGCTCTTTCTGAGAATGCGCCCTAAGCATCGCCCTCAAATGTGGCGTCCAGTGAATGCCCCCCATAGAGTACCCGGTCGCAGATTTGGAGCGTGAGGATCTGGTAGCACAGATCATTTCTCGGGGAACCTGGTTGTCAGCGCACAGCTTTTGCAGCGGCGAGGACGTGAAACATGGTTTTCAAACCCGACGAGAAACGAAGTGGTAGCGCGAGGAAGGCGAGCAGCACGAGCGGACATTCCATCGCTTGGAAGAACTGCGTTTCGGCGTCTCGCCACAGCGGGGCGCCCGTCACGTGGCTCTTCTTTCATCTGTTGTCTGCCGCTCTACCTTTCAATTTCGGCGGCCACGTCTCGTGGCGATCTGCCAGGCTTTGTCAGTATTAGCGGCGAGATGTTTTGGTGGCGCCCTCCTATGGTTCCCCCTTGTGACGTCAGTACCTTGCAAACAACAAGTTCGATGGTGTTTGTTATTAGCATGGTGGAAGCTTGAAATCATTGCGCTCTCAAAGGAACACTGCCAACACCGTCAAAATTAAAGTTCTTTCATTCCCCTTATTTCCGTCGATGATAAATCCCCTTTCCGACGTCATAGTCAGCGTTCGGCCAATCGTGGAAGGCCGACCACAGCGACGCTTTCGGTCGCGCACGGGGCTACATTGTACTACCATGGCCTCCTCCATACTGACATCGCCAACTACAACATTAGCCACTACAACAGCGACAACGGACGTCATTTCAAGTGGTGGGAAGAGCCCACATAACAGCCATCGCTGTAAAACATGAGGCGCCGACAGAAGCCCCTTCGTCCACCCTTTCGACATTAAAATCTGTTTGTTCCAATCGAACAATATAGCTGCGTTCGATTTTCCTGAACCTTCTGCACCGCTGCAGAAAAGTGAAGGGCACTGTACTTCCGGTATGTGCATTGAGATACGACCGGAAGTACATCGCCCTACACTTTTTTTGCACCGGTGCAGGAGGTGCAGATAAGTCGAACGAAGCTACCGTTTCGTGTGAGAGGAAATACTCGAGTACCCCGTGCCATATTTTTGCAGCGATGATAGCTGTTATGGGCTCTTCACACCTCCCGAGAATGACGTCCGTTGTTGATGTTGTTAGGAGCTGTAGTATTTATCGTTGTTCATGTTGCTAATGTTGTAGTTAGCGATGTAGGGTGTCCATCGCCTATGTTGCCAAATCCTCGAATCAGATCGCCCACCGCCCGCGGGAATCGAACCTCGGTCCCCTGCGTGAAAAACGTAGGCGTAACCACTGGTCTACACCAGAGCGTTAGGGGTTTTCTAGTACCCTATGTCCACTGCACGCGCTCTTTGAAAAAAAAAAAAAAAAAGGAAGAAAATAGCCGTCAACAAAATGCTGTTCTTGTCAATGCCAAGAACTCGCCGCGGGAAACGCGCTTTCACGCGTTCCGTAATAAACAAAGAAACAGACGCGCTCGGAACAGTATGGTCAGATCTCTATTTTACCGGTGAGCGAACGCGACGCTGATGCCCAACGACTTCGCCGTGACTCGTCGCAGCTATCGTTGTAACTGTACTTTGAATTAACGCGGGACTGCTTAACTTTTTCTTAAGGGCGGTTCAGACACTTGCGTTTGAGTGCGCTTGACTGCGTTGCGTCGAGAACCGAAAGCGAGTCACCGGCACATCTGTGCTTCGTATGAAGCCTGGAATCCAATTGAAGGGATCATCTTGGCGCGCGATATAAGCAACAGGGATGTCCTGTTTTCTCGCAGCCGCAACGCAGTCAAACGCAGTCAAACGCAGCTGTCAGAACCAGGCTATTAGCGGCGAGATGTTTCGGTGGCGCCCTCATATGGTTAGCTTTCGTGACGTCATTACCTTGCGAACAACAAGTTCGATGGTGTCTATAATTAGCATGGCGGAAGCTTGAAAGCATAGCGTTCATGAACCAACACTGTCAACACCGTCAAAATTGAAGTCTTCGCGTTCCTCTTATTTCCGTTCATGAGAACTCCTTTGCTGACGTCATAGTCAGCATTCGGCCAATTGTGGTGGGCCGACCACAGCGACGCTTTCGACCGCTCACGTCGCCAATAGAGCGCAGCTCTTAGGCGCCCGCAGAGCCGCATATGTAGAGAGTTTGGCCATTCATTGAGAAGATTAAGAGACAAGTGAGGAGGCGCCATTGGCCGAAAGCGGGCTGGGCTTGTTCCAAGGCGTCTTCACAAATTCAAATGTGGCCAACCAGAAGCCGGAAATAATACCCTGGCGGTGGTCGCACAGAAACGAAATTAATAAGTGCGTCGGAGTAACTCTCGGTGACTGAGAATAAGGTGCACGTGATGTTTCAATCACGGTCATTCAAGATCACGGTGGAAGAGAGCAACTAGCGGAACGATCCGCATAATCCTAACGCCATGCGCCGAGGGCCGGGAATCTGCTGTCCAAGCGGTCACACTCTCTCCGAACAAAACAGAGTACGAGCGGCACATTCGCTTCTTACATCTTTCTGCGTGATCATAATTAAAACACACGTGCACCCTATTTTCAACCAGGAAGGATTACCACATTTAACACTTAAGGGCTTATTGAAACCATACGCCTATGATTAAAACTGTTCCTCGCGACCACCACCAGAGGATTCTTTTCGGCTTCTGGTTGGTCAAGAAAGCATGTCAAGCCCTCTTTCTTCGTCTGGTGCACGCCCTGGCTCTGTCCTCGCTTCCCATTGAGCAAACTCTCTCTATACACGGCTCTGGGTGCCCGTTGCCGCATATAGCGACGTCGCCATCGGCTTAACCACCCCGTTAAATTTAGCAGGAAATTGAATTGGTGTTGAGGTCACGTGACGACAATTTTCCCGCTAACTCTAGCGGAGAAACTGAATTTGTTCATGGGTGACGTTACACGAACTCATGTGACGTCATTTTCTCCGCTAAATTTAGCGGCGAAACTGAATTGGTGTTGACGTCACGTGGCGTCAATTTCCGAGCTAAATTTATCGGGGAAACTGTGGGAGGAGGGGAAGGTACGGAGGAGGAAGGGGGAGGATGGAGAGGGGAGAGGAGGAGGAATAAGAAGGAGGAGCAGAGAAGGAGGAGAGGAGGAGGAGAGGAGCAGCATATCCTCCCCTCCGTACCTCCCCTCCTTCTCCTCATGTGCTGCGCTATAATTTCGCACTACAGAGATTTGTAAACGTCTTTCATTTTCTTCTTCTCCCGTCAACAGTTCGTCCTACTTGCTCATAGATCCGGCGATTGTACAATATTACGAGCGTTCGGAACAATGTCAAACATTTGAGGAAGGCAGATTCAGAATAACTTCCTTCGTTAAAATTGACAAGATCCCTACGTAATTAGCTTGTCCCTTGTAAGACCTTGTAACCCCACCGAGCATTCATTGATGTTGAGAATACAAAAACAAAACCCGCGTTACTTGCACTTTTCTTGGCATCAACTTAGCGTAATGCGTTTACGAAGAAATATTATGAAAACTATTTGTTTGACCTAGCAGTAATAAACACCTTTTAGTGCCAGCCTCAATCACGTTTGTTTTTTTTCCCTTGCAGGTGATCAAAATGATGGCTATCGTCGTGATAATTTTTGCCTTGTGCTGGCTGCCTTACCAGACGTACAACCTTCTCGCTGAGATTTATCCTACAATCAATACGTAAGTTTTCTACGCGTTTGCTTTCATAACACGGTAAGAACGCTATGCTAAAATGAGAGCTCTAAACGCAACGTTCCAGAGTCTTTCATGCTTTTAATGTTTATGACTGAATCGTCCCATGTACCAGTGTTTGGTGGTGCGACTCCTCTCCTTGTGCGCATCTGTGGAGCACTTTTTTGTTTCTAAACCATGTGCCAACTCGTCCAATTATTCATTTTATTACCTAGCATGCGGGCAAAGGTTCGAACTTAGAGATTCTTACCCAATATCTTTATACATTTTTCTTCTAGCCATAATGTCATAGTGGTCCAATTACCCGTTGAGCAAAAATAAACTAGGAGAAGCTCCAAAGGCAGGTAAAACACGAAGCTTTGTGATAAGATCATGTGAGTCTACAATTACGTGATACATATAGGCAGTGTCTTTATCAGGGCATTGAAAACAGATTCAGTGCAGTGTTCCAGCTGAGTACTATTGAAAAAACAATAGCGAGGGAATGATGAAACTGCATGTCGTACACGCTAACCTGCCATCTTGCATGTGGTTTTACCGCATGCATGCACTGCAGGAGATTCTGGGTGTATGAGATATAGCGGAACTCCGGTGACGTTCAAGACCCAATAAAGGGCTATTTTCACAACCCATAAACGATATTTTATTTGTTGTACAACCTTAAATCTTGACACTCCCTCAGCAGTACCGCTCACGACTATATGTAACCAAGCTAATTCACGGTTTCAAAGAAAGAAAACTTAGCACTAAACCCACTACTGGGACCACAAACAATAGTACGAAAGTCTCATCCCTGAGTTTTCTTGTTCTATCTTGTGTTTCACTTTGCAATAGGTTTGCCAACCCAAACTTTGTCTATATTCTGTTTTTAGAAGTCACGTTTTTGTATCTTAAGTTCGACACACGAGCCGTTATCTTTTAAACAGTGTACACGAAGCAGCGGCTATTCTAGGCTTTTAAGTAACAACCCTCGCGCGATACATGAAAAATAAAATGATTTCAGTAAGCAAAGCTTCCCGTTTTAAAACGACAACGTTGCGCGCTCCCATTCCTCACCTACCCAGAGCTCGTCCCTTAAAAAAGCGCAGTTTAAGAAGATCAGATAAAGTAGAATCGTTTGGTCAGTGTTGAAAGAGGCGACAAGGGCCGAAGAGAAATAGCCTCGAGTTTTCTTCTGAGACCTGGAACTGGTAGTACGGTGCTCCCTCAGAAATGCATTGTTAGTTGAAAAAGGTAGAGTGTGTACTCGGCTTTCTTTCTTATGCTGTCTTTCCTGGCCACGGAAAGTCATTAACCCAAATAAAAACGGGTGCTGTTGTCAAAAAGAAGGAACGGTCTATAACTTCTCGGCAAGTCCCTCATACGGTAGAGCCATTCACCATATGAGATACTTCAGGAAGGAAGCACTAAAAGCTGACAGAAGAATAGACGTTGCCTGTCGTGATATCACCAAGCCGAAATCTTAAGACTGGTAAAATAAAGAAAACATGTACACAGAAAGCGCAGATTTTTTTAATGTGCCACACATTCAGAAAGAAACATACCGTGCAATCGTGTGCGACGTCGGTAAATTGAACACTGTAAATGTGCATTGGAACAAATCGGAGAACACAAGTTTGTTTGCTGTTCTTCAACGTGAGTCGAGAATAGAACGAACGATATAGCTACGCTTTACCTTGTAGAAGGCCATCGTCATCGCGAGACAATAAAAACAATCTCAAAGTAGTTTCTCTGCGACCGTGAGTTATCATTGTAACCTAAAACGTAAGTTGGTCGTCGGATTTCTCTTTTCATATATTTTTTTACAAAATTATATTTACAGAAAGTCGATACTGCAGTTGACAGAGAGTCAGCGCAAAACCAACCATATCGTTTTTCTTTTTTTTTGGATTGAAAGATAATATGCTTTTCCAGTCTGCTGCTCCAAAATAGAAGCTGGCCGGTAAACAATGAATCCTTTGTATCAATTCTCTGATGTGCCTCAAAGAGGCGAATAGGGTTTCTCCAGACTTCGTGTTATTCACACCGACATATATAATTTTGTTTCTCAGTTTTTTTTGTTTTTTGTTATATTTCTTCAGCTATTTCTAAAAACATTTTTTCTTTCCACTGCCGCAGTACCGCCTCTTCAGTAAACATGCAAAGTGATAAAGTATACTCAACGCTCCGGTCAAGATGTCTGCACAGAAAATAAAGTCTGCCGGGTATATTTTCTGCCTGCTTGGTTGCATATTGTCTCCTTGTAATGCCGGTGTTTTTATCACGTGGATCTTTGAAGCGTACACTAGAGAACATTAAGAGTAACCCACAGCTTCGTGGAGGGAGATGTGCATAATGGATAATATTACTATCCTTAAATTGCTGCGTTATTCAATCGCCGGGTATTTGCTTGTTAACGTAGCAGCTTGGGCGAGTTGGTTGCTCATATTAACACACACTACAGCGCACACTGCAAACGTACACTCACACCGTACTCTCACTTCTGACACACGAAAAGGAAAGGAAAAATTCAAACGAACCGCGCTGTGTTCGTTTGAATGTTTCCTTTCCTTTTCGGGTGTAAGGAGTGAGTGTACGGTGTAAGTATACGTTGGCAGTGTGCGCTGTAGTGTGGGTATCTACTATTGATGTCATAACCACTTTAACACATGTGATTATTTCGCGAGCACTGTTAACAATTCAGAGAAATACGACAAAACAAAATGAGAATGAACGCAGTTTTATGTGCCTAATTTTTTCGGACAAATAAATTATGTAAAATATTATTTTTTTTCCATCCTTGGTGCTCCTGGTGATGGCGTGTGCAACTTCACGATCGCCATTTCTGGAAAACTTTTATTTCAGAAATCAACAGAGGTGGGATCATCTATATCAACGAGTGATTCGTTTATAAGGTACCCAGTAAAGGGAACAATGTTTTCGAACTGTAGATGTAGTATTATGTAGACGAATCTATTCCGGGACAAATTATGCACCCCAGAAATCTCAGGCGACCTCACCTTATGACATAGATGGCGGGGTCTTTAGGGGTTCAGATCCGCAGGCAACTTTATGGCTCCCTTCAACCTAACTTGTACAACCGAGCGGTTCCAATTGGCCATTTTGTCTTATTTTTCGTGTTGTTAATAACACAAACAAGCTTGTTCTTACGCGGAAAATCACAGGTATACTAAAGATGTTTAGAAGGACACGTAAATATTGCAGATGAAAAGAAAAACTACCCTGTAGCTTCCGTTCTACAATGTTGAATTTGTTACATTTTACTTCACATATGCGAAGGGATAATTGTTGGTATCTACGGCGGAGGCCCGACAAAAGATGAAATCAGAAAAAAAAAATTAATTCCTGAACCATTACTTCGGCTTGAATGTTCGCATGCGGAGAGCCACACCCCCGAGAACAATCGCTTCATTGCTATTGATTTACAAGACGGATGTGAGCTCGTTATCTATTTCTCATTTAAATCGCAATATTTAGTTTTGTGATTGATACCGAAGGCCATACAAAATACAACATTCACTAGAGGACAAACCTTGGCGATATATCAAGATTTTAATTTACATTTTTGTTCGCAATATATAATTGTCGTGCTAATTGAATTCACATTGCCATGTATGCATGACGTCAAAACCAACTGAACCCGTGCTCTCAGCATTTGGCAAATCTACTATCCAACATCTTTATTTTTCCATGTCATTTTTGTCTGCATTTTTTGTACAGCGCTGTGGGTCCCACATAAACAAAGGCAAGCCGCTATATACAACCCTAAATATTTGATAGCTTGAATACAATAATTTAGATATCAGCACATCCCAGCCGATAGGTGTGCAAGGCCGCACATCTGCCGGCGGAGGGGAGAGGGAAAACGGGAAGAGCGAAGCCTCCACAAAAAACATTCAGAACAACATCACATGGCAACGTGGTCATTATCGTGCTCACCGCTCGCGCGATGTACGACACGAAGCCACGATAGTTTATTATAGCCTTGGCAAAGCCAGGCTTCTCAGAATAACCCCAAATCTGGTTATGAAATGTCACGTTTTTTTGTTTTTTTTTTTATGTTTCGCCATTTTTAATAGCACCTGCAATCTAGCCTGTTTTGTTTTTTTGTGTATTTCTTTCTCCCAGAATTACACTTCACATGTCCTGAGTTATTTTGTTTACAGAAAATGAGCTCGCTCGAGACTTTGACAATGAGCAGAACATGAGACAATCTTATTTACAAATGGTTCAAACACTGCAGCAACTTCGTCCTTTACCTCGAGATTCTAGAGAATAAAACAAATTTCAAACAATCTGCATTTGAGAAAAATCTGTGACTTTTAGATAGCTTGTTTATTTTTTGGGATAACCTTGACAGTTCTAAAATATTTTAATGCAAAACAAATGCTGTGGAACAATCAATGTTATCCATTTTTTTCCTGATTATTGATGATGATAAAGATTCATCTAAATTTTATAAAACGTGTGGATATGATAGTATTTACAGTCTAGTTTCTGTGCCTAACTAAACGACTTTTGCGACATAAGCAAAGCCAAACTTTGGGAAAGAGATAACACAAAAAAAAAACTTAAAAAGAAACGGAAACCTCGCGATAAAATATGGCTTTCCGCAAGTTAGTACTTTTGTAAACCTTCCTTAGTTATTATAGACCTTACCGTAAATTGTGCTTGATTTCTTAATCATACCCCCCCCCCTTCCCCTTTTCTCAACAAAAATTAATTATACTTGCCGTTGTCCTGTCGTATTCGTTACCCGTTCTTCGTTCCTGTTTATCTGAGGCGGTTTTTCATCATGTTTAACTCTTACTAACTGGCCCGAATCACCACCCTACTTTAATTATACTTCGTTCATAAAAATGTAGACGTACTTTTACTCCCACACTTCACTGTGATCCAAATTTGTTTTAACAATAAGCAAAGCACAACGTGAGCCAAAACTTCGTAACTGTCGAATCTGGGTGCACGTCATCTTTTTCCTATGTACGGCTAGCGGTTGCAACTCCGTTAGTATCTCAGTATTAGGAATTACACACCAAGCCACCAAACGTTTGGATGAGGGACTGGTTACTCGGGGGGTGCAAGCTGTTTGGGAGCAAGCAACTCAAGCGTCGTATCTGATTGTCTAAGCCTTAATCGTTCATAACCTGTAATTGCGTCTTGAAGTGCTCCAGACTCGAATGGCGGCGAGGTTCCAATGGTACTGCTCTCATACGCAGGTACCGTTACATCAACGTCATCTGGTTCTGCTCCCACTGGTTGGCCATGAGCAACTCCTGCTACAATCCTTTCATCTACGCCATCTACAGCGTAAGTAATTTCTGTTCCGTGCTCGACAACGAGCTGTGTTCCCCGTAGAATGATTGCTGCTTATGCGACTTCAAACAATCCGCTTGGTGACGGTCAAATTGGTGTTATTACCATGAACACAGCCTCTGTTAACAGATTTTGCTTTAAGATGGCAATACGTGGCTTCTCCAAGGACCGGACGTACGTTACATATGAGAGCAACCTGACATCAGTAAAGGGCGCGAAAGCCAAATCTCAAAAGTGTTCAAGAGCTATACCCAGTTAGAATTATCTGGAAACATCAAGGTGGTCTCCACCTTTGATTTCAAAATGAGCAAATAAGCCTACTGTTAAGTTGAATTCAGTCAGTACTACGGTTGCTTTAGTCTTAATGGCCTAAATAGGTTTTAGATGTGATGAACAGTAATTTTAAACTTACCTCTTCCACGATAGTTAAATAATATTAGAGTAAATTGAATACGGAATTTTTATCATGAATCGTATAAAAGTACAATGCCCTATAATTTCTTTTTTAAATGTTTATACCTGGCGTATTTTAATCAACATAAATAATCTTCCTGCATTTTTGTTATTTGAAAAGTAAACTTAAAATCTAAAATTTACGCAAGGTGATTCTGTCTGCAGTACGTAATCTCGTTTGATATTTTTAATAACAATGGGGCGGTAGTTTTAAGCCTGCCTATTCCCCTTTCTAGAATGGTTTACATTTAATTTGTTTAAGAATATAAATAATACTGGAGTAATTATTTCATTTTTAAAACCTACTTAAAATTTAAAACAAATAGAAAAAAAAAGAGTACAAAGAGGTCAGCTTGAACATTAGAAAAAAGCGGTAGTGTGTATGTTCGTTCTCTCTCTTTGTGTTTGTCTAATCTTCAAGCTGGCCTCCTTGTATTGACATGTACCAACTAGCTCAAATTAAGTCTGTTAAACGTAAGAGACGTTTCGACTATCGCTATACTTCGTCAATGTATGTGTTACAAAAAACATGTGGCAATTATTAATTTATGCTCGGCGGGGGAAAGATAGGACATTTTAATTGTTTATTTAATCGTTCCTAGATTTTTGTATTTACTTATATAAGACCGTACGCATTTTTGTTTCGTGTCAAAGGACATGTTAAAATAATATTCCTGAGAGGCATATAGGAGAATACATTTCTTTTTTGCCGAAATAGAAACGAAAAAAAAAAGAATAGAAAAGTCGGTTACCTGCGTTGAACACCCACTTCCCTATTCCACATCAATTCCGTTTTTTTTTTTTAACAGATTATTGAACCTGTGGCTATGAGTGCATAGAAAACTGTCCATATAAAGCTATACGGTTTACGTACCCCTGGGATTTGTGACAGAAATTAAGATTTCATATACTGTTCAAACATTTACGCCAGAACAAAATCAGAAGTTACTGATTTTGTTTTTATAATCAATACACCTATATTATATTCATCCTTTTACAAACATTTCATAACATGTATTTTCTTAGCACATTTCGTAAGTGTTACGAACAAATAGAATTAACAGTATTTCAATTTTATATTGCGGACATCTTTAAAAACTTAAAAACGATTCAGTAGCAATCCTCTTGCGAACACATTTACTGGGATATATCTGTCAGACCGAGGTGTATCTTGATGAGCTTTGCTCCCCAAACGTAGAATAGCAGCAAGCTGTTTTTGTGCAAGGTGTTTATAAAATGAAATGCGAAAGCTAACGGAGCTTACAGAAATGATTTGACTATAAAATCAGTGAATACGAATAACAACAAGGGAAATTAAGTTAGAACGGAAAAGTGCCGTCTAAGGCAATTGTCGCGAGAAAGCCCTTCTGAACCGATATTTTTTCAACAATCAGTTTAAATCGGAAGATCTTTTTCCAAGTGGATTAAGCACGAAAACTTCAAAACTTTATATACACCTGGAAAACAATACCCGATTTACTCGAGTATAAAACCCGCACTATTTATGAACAAGGCCCTTGTGTCTACTTTCCCGCAAAGCACATACACAGCCAATCATCGCGTTGCGCATAAATAACATAGCGAATAACTAGATCAAAAACACGAGTCTTCATACAAATGCGACCTTCACAGATTGTATCATCGCGGGAAGACGTTATCTCTGTCCTGTAAACTGCTGGAATCATGCTGTCGATCGCGGTGATTGGCCATCCACGTGCTCCGCGGAAAAGCGAACCCTCAGGTTTCCTTCATGAACAGTGCGGCTATTACTCGAGTAAATACGTAGTTCGAAGCTGATATTTTCCCACAAAAGTGGATTATATTATCTGGTAAACAACAAATGTAATCTTGTCGTTCGGGGAAGCTAACGCGGGAGAATGTCAGAGCTCATACGTATTTTAACAGCGTGTCTGGAAAACGACCGTATTCACTCGAGTATTAGCCGCACTGTTTATGAAGAAAACCTGAGGGTTCGCTTTTTTGCGGAGCACACAGATTGCCAATCACCGCGATCGACAGCATGATTCAGCTGTTTGCAGGACAGAGATAACGTCTTCGTGCCAAGAAAGCATCTGCGAAGATTGCATTTGTATGGAGAATCGTATTCTCAATCTAGATATTCGCTATGCTATTTATGCGCAACGCAATGATTGGCTTTATATGTGTTCTGTGGGAAAGTAGAAGCAAAGGCCCTTGTACATAAATAGTGCGGCTATTACTCGAGTAAATACGGCACGTGCCTCAGAAGTCCCTTCTAAAATCAAGGCGACAAGTCTAACTTCCACGGGTGCATTTCTCTCTGGCAATTTTGAAAGGAAGTATTTAAAGTTGGCTCTTAAACAAACGCGTCAAGGTCTTACATGCACCAATAACTTCCGACGATGTTACAAAGGGGCACAGTTACCGTGGCTCCGATATAATGCCCCCGATGAAACACGAGTTCCGTTCCCAGAGGTCTCCTTATTCGAGTGTGGTCTCTCAGGAGAAACTGGTTCGTACACAAAAGAAATACTCAAACGTAACAGGGTACCCGCATGCAGTCAGAGACGCAAAACAGCGGCAGTAAGGGAAGAATGGCACGAGCGGTATAACTCGAAATGAGAGCCTTTCACTTCGGGCAGCAAATGCGAAAAAAAAAAAAAGTTTCTCAAGCCGCGCAAATACCTGCCGAATAGAACAATAGAAAACTGTTTCGTGCGAGATGAAAGACATGCTGGCCTACTTCTGGTCAATTGGTTTACTTCGGAACAAAGCCCATGCCACTGTTTGCTGGCGCCGCAGCCGCTCCGCCGCCGTTGGTCGGCGAGCACGCAACCCTTCGTGCCGGGTTCGGCCATGCCTTGCACGCCCCGCCAAAATCCATCTCGCGAGTTACACCTTAGACAATCGCCGTTACATTACCACGATGCGCTAAAAACGCGAATGACGTAGAGAAATAATATAATTTAATTCTCTAGCCTGATAGACCATTTTCAAAAGCCCAAATAGGCGACGTTGGCGGTTGCTATTTGTTGGGCATGAAGCGCGCCGTCATTTTCACGGCCTGAACAAAGCCAACTGACCGTAATAACGGTTACGCTGTACAAAAGCCCTCACAATATGTAAGCTTTTTTTTTAACAAGAAAAATGAAAGCAGGAGCTTTACAATAATCGAAGTTTCGAGAAAATGTTAACCATGTATGTACTACGAACTTCCTAGAGTTGTGATTAGACCGTTATGCTTGTTAAAGCGCAGGACTTGCGTAGATGCTGTACCTACGCATTCCCGTCCCTATACGTGCTCCTGATTATGTTGACCTCTTCGATACTACCGCGTGCTGCCGCAAGATCAGCCGCTGTAATTAATTTAATTCAGCTATCACCTGCTCTGTGGAGTGGGCTACTTGAGATTTAAAGAAAACACTAGAAACACAACAAAAATTCATACGCTAAACGTAACGCGGAGAACGAAACACAAAAGCTAACTGCAACTCAATTGGAGTGACGTAACGAAGCCAAGTGGACTTATCTACGAGATTCTTCCAAAGAGCACGTAAATATCTCACTTCCTGGAACAAGCGGACGATGGCGACGACGCTCACGTTGTTTAGACAAAGTTTTTTGAGCGTGACTCAAGACGTGATAAAGTAAGGGAACTTTTGCGGCCTTTCGAAATGGACCTCGTCTAAAGAGTACGCGAGGGGAGATCATGTGCGCGAAGAAAGAAAGCCGCTTTGTTCTTCCGTTTGTTTCGGCAGCGCAAAAAACAAAGAAACAAAACGATTCCCCGTTTAAGTAAATTTGTGTTCCCCCAGTCGTGTAGTGTGGAAGCATAACACACGCTCGAGACGACAACTATGACGCCACATACACGAAAACATCCGGATGTTACAAATGTCGTCACCGGAATTAGAGCCACGGAATGCTATTCCCAGGAAGCTCGGAAAAGGTCCAGTTCCGCAAAACGCGCATCACGTTCGTCGTGTTTCGGTCGCAAAGCAATTACAACGGTAACCTAGTTCGTGCTGTTTGCTCACGACGTAAAGACTTGGTGCGTTGCTGGGCTCGTAACTTCTTTCTTACCTATGCCCCCCCCCCCCCCCCCCATTTCCCCTTTGTGTGCTTTTTGTTTGTTTTGCGTGCAGTACAGTGCCCCTCTGCATCTTCCTACGTTGGGAACCGGAGAGCCAGACATTTCTGTTGCTGCTTATAAAATGCATTCTTTCCATGTTTGTCTATTTCACGCCGCAGGAGAAGTTCAGCGCCGAGTTCAAGGCCAGGATGTCATGCTGCGGCAAGAGGAAGTTCGATGACAGCGCGTACATGGCGTCCTCAATCATCAGCCAAATCTCCTTTCGAATAAAATACTAATCTTCGGTTTTAATAGATTCCGTTTCATGGCATTTAACTGAATGTTTCACACCGCATAATTGCTATCCGGGTAAAAAGCTTCGTCGCTAAAGGTCCGCAGGTACCCTTTTCTTGTATGAATGTGTGATGGGGTAAGGCGGTTTTGGGTTTTGTATTCAGAATATAGGCTCATATTTTTCGTTTGTGTTTCAAGTTCTACAAAAGTATTGCACCCTTTCGTTGTTTCCTTTTGCATGTTAACAATTAGGGACTTAAGCCTTTTGCTATTTCTGAAGCCCGAATAGCAATTTACTATTTGCTCAGGAACAGCAGCTTCTGGATTTTTGTCGCAGGGTTCAACGATCACAGAAAAGCAGCTCAGTAATGTTTGGAGGTGGGCGAGTCGGAAGGGACACAGACACAGCAGCGCTGTGTCGGTGTGCCTTCTTCTACTCGTTTTTGTGTTCGTTTGCGCTGTTTTATTTCTTTGTTTAGAAAAGCAGCTCTTTTGAGCGCAGCTCTTAGGCGCCCGTTTCCGGCTTGAGCGGCGTCGCCGTCGACGTCGGCGTAACCGAACGAGGGAGAGGAGGGGAGTAGGAGGAGGAGGGGAGGAGGAGAGGTAGAGGAGTGGAGGGGAGGAGGCGGGGGGAGGGGTGGAGGAGGAGAAGGGCAGATGCCAGCTAGCCGTTGTGCAGGCGAGTGCTATCACCATTCATAAATCACAGGGAGATACGAATGAAAACGTGGTACACTTGTTAGCCAAGTTGACATCTACTTGATTACGAGTTTGCGCTGTACTCATCGATCTCTGTGGCACGTCAGACGAAGTTGGTAATTTGTGTGCCGCCAAGGTCGACAACGGCCTGCTTGTGGTAGCTCTGTATCTCTCGCTTAGAGCACTCACCAAATAGTTCGTGCAAGACAGAGAACTTCATACCAGCCACGCAGGAAAACATCGCATTGACCCCGAGGGACGTCCACTCGCTGTTCTGCTGTGCCATCTCGGGGGACCACTCTCAAGACTAATGCTGAGCAAATCAAAAACGCTGAGCAGTCTTCGACAGAGCCGAGAGCAAGTAGGATGGCATCGAGAAAATCACGTGCTTCGTCAAAGTGTTGACTCTAATGCTCTCTCGTTCTTCCGCCTTGCTCCTGCTGTCCTGTTTGCTGGCACCGGCAGAGCTTAGACAGAGTGGAGCTTCCAGATGTGAGAACTATATTTCCTTTCTCCGGACAAAAGCTGAGCGAGAATACCACAATATAGTATATATATACTGTAAAAGCTTGGTCTGCTGGGCAAGTTGGAAAGTGCCATTCATATTAAAAATAGCGCAAAAATGACGGGACAAAAAGACGAACAAGCACACAGGACAAGTGCTTCTTCTCAGATTGTTTAGCACGGTATACGGCAAAATCGAATTACCTCTAAAGAGGCGGAGGAGGAGAAAGAAAGGAGAGAGGAGGAGCAGAAGAGGAGGGGAGGAGGAGAGGAGGAGGAGGGTAGGAGGAGAGGGCATACCTCTTCTCCGTACCCTCCCCTCCTCCTACTCAAGAGCGGAAAGTTTATCGAAAATTTCCTGCTAACTGACAGGGGAGCAGGAGAGGAGGGTATGGAGAGGAGGGTTTTCCCTCTTCCTTTATTTATTTATTTATTTATTTATTTACACAGTACCTACATCGCCACAGGGGCATTATTGTAGGGGGTACATGGTACAGGAAAGTAAAAGGATTCTACGTCACATTGTATCAAACATGTTCATAAAAAGTAAGACTATTGATTGAAAGAAGTGTAATGAGACTGTTACAAAAACTCTTACACAAAATCAGAATTATAACAGTACAAAACAAAAACACAGCACACAACTATTAAAGGATGTCTAATAATGAGGTGGAAAACATAGCATCCGAAGTCTCAGTGACCACGTGCTGCGGAAGACTGCTCCAATCACTAATTGATTTTGGGAAATATGAGTTCTTAAACATTTCAGTTCTACACCTAATATTCTTTATTTTTAGCGGGTGGTCCACCCTCGAAGAAAGGTAATCAGGATTATGTAAGTAGTGGTCCTTCACAATACCTGTTTGTCCTAAGTAAATACTTCTGAAAAGTTTCATTCTAAGATATTTTCTCCGCGAAACCAGAGATTTCCACTCAAGTTGTTTCTTTATATTTGTTATACTTGAGCAAAATTCATAATTATTTGCAACAAAACGGGCTGCTCTATTCTGCACACGCTCTAGTTTCGATATTAAATTTACGTAATAAGGGTCCCACGCTGGACAAGCATACTCTAAGATTGGCCTAACATTAGTTACGTATAACAGCTCCTTAATATTTGTTGGGGCCATTTTAAAATTCCGTACCCTTCCCTCCTCCTCCAAGAGCTGCGCTCTAATTCGGCATTACAGGGAATTGTTAATGTCTTTCATTCTTTTGTCGTTACCCAGGTAGCACGCCAGAGGAATGCCCAACTTGGGCAAAGGTCTGGCAAACATAAGGGCCCAACTTTGGCGCAGTTCGTTTTTTGCACCATGGCACTCATCAGTGCCAAAGTACGGTGCCTAACTATAGCCTTAGTTGGGCAATCCTAGGGCATGCCAAAGTTTGGCTCTTCTCTGGTACGCCAGAGGAGTGCCAAAGTTGATGCCATACTTGAGCCATAACTGCCATAGTAAATCCTAATCTGGGAATTCGGGGCATGTCAAGGTTTGGCGCTTCTCTGGTCCGCCAGAGGAGCGCCAAAGTAGGTGCCATACTTGAGCCATAACTGCCATAGTAAACCCTAATCTGGGAATTCGGGGCATGCCAAGGTTTGGCGTTTCTCTGGTCCGCCAAAGGAGCGCCAAAGTTGGTGCCATACTTCAGCCGTAACTGCCAGAGCAACGCCTAATTTCGGTATTTGGGACGTGCCAAAGTTTGGCTTTTCTCTGGTTTTGGCCCAAAGATGCCAGATGAGAGCCGAACTATCAGAAAATGAAGCCTAACTTTGGCACTTGTTTGGCTATTTTGCCCCAAAAATGCCAGATCTCAGCAAGACGAACAAGCACACAGGACAAGTGCTTCTTCTCAGATTGTTTAGCACGGTATACGGCCAAATCGAAATACCTCTAAAGAGGCGTAGGAGGAGAAAGAAAGGAGAGAGGAGGAGCAGAAGAGGAGGGGAGGAGGAGAGGAGGAGGAGGGTAGGAGGAGAGGGCATACCTCTTCTCCATACCCTCCCCTCCTCCTACTCAAGAGCGGAAAGTTTATCGAAAATTTCCTGCTAACTGACAGGGGAGCAGGAGAGGAGGGTATGGAGAGTAGGGTTTGCCCTCTTCCTTTATTTATTTATTTATTTACTTATTTACACAGTACCTACATCGCCACCGGGGCATTATTGTAGGGGGTACATGGTACAGGAAAGTAAAACGATTCTACGTCACATTGTATCAAACATGTTCATAAAACGTAAGACTATTGATTGAAAGAAGTGTAATGAGACTGTTACAAAAACTCGTACACAAAATCAGAATTATAACAGTACAAAACAAAAACACAGCACACAACTATTAAAGGATGTCTAATAATGAGGTGGAAAACATAGCATCCGAAGTCTCAGTGACCACGTGCTGCGGAAGACTGTTCCAATCACTAATTGATTTTGGGAAATATGAGTTCTTAAACATTTCAGTTCTACACCTAATATTCTTTATTTTTAGCGGGTGGTCCACCCTCGAAGAAAGGTAATCAGGATTATGTAAGTAGTGGTCCTTCACAATACCTGTTTGTCCTAAGTAAATACTTCTGAAAAGTTTCATTCTAAGATATTTTCTCCGCGAAACCAGAGATTTTCACTCCAGTTGTTTCTTTATATTTGTTATACTTGAGCAAAATTCATAATTATTTGCAACAAAACGGGCTGCTCTATTCTGCACACGCTCTAGTTTCGATATTAAATTTACGTAATAAGGGTCCCACGCTGGACAAGCATACTCTAAGAATGGCCTAACATTAGTTACGTATAACAGCTCCTTAATATTTGTTGGGGCCATTTTGAAATTCCGTACCCTTCCCTCCTCCTCCAAGAGCTGCGCTCTAATTCGGCATTACAGGGAATTGTTAACGTCTTTCATTCTTTTGTCGTTAGTCATAATTTCTGTTGAACATGAACATATAAAATGATGAAGTACATACAAACGAAGTAGGTAGAGTATCAAGATTGATAGTTTTTGTTTTAAGAATAGATTAACCCGGTATAATTTACCACTAAAACTAACTAGTGCAAAAAAAGAAAAAACTCATAGAATAGACGAATTTTATGGAGCGGGCCCAAAACATCTAAGCAATTTATCTTTTGAGCAGGGATCCCGAACGTTGCTTCAAACATATTCAGAAGTCCAACACCATATTTTTACTATTAACAATACACTATATTAAAAACACTTTTCCTCTGAATTAATGCGATTATTGCACCTACGTGGCAAGCGTATGTTTTATTGTTGTTTTTTTTTAGTTATGTCTGTTTGTAACACACGGTCTATGTTTAATCATTCTTTTCACAGTGGAAGTGTATTTGTTTCGCCTCACAGCAAATATCTCGCATTTGACGGAGTAAAGTAACTCTTAAAAATCGGCAGATTAGACGTATTTGTTACTCCGCAATCTCCTGTTTTGGTGTATACTTCTAAAACCTAATTTTAAAAACAAACAAAAACAACAACAACAAAGAAACACTACGAAATTTGTACGACATTTGTTTTTCATTTCAAATAAAAAGAACGCTTCCTAACAACGCACTGCTGATGCAATATAAAGCCATGAGATGGCTAATACCATGTAAACAGACCGCCTTATCAGGATTTCTACCAAAACGTTAACAACGAAAAAACGGAAAAACGGCAGAAAAAACATATCAACTGAAGTAACATCTATAAATAAACCAATGCAACAGAAAGCCAAAAAAAAAAAGAAAAGCAACGTCTGCTTTTCGAATACGCCTTTATGGACAAAGCAGTCGTGTTGTTGAACGTATGCAACGTAACAGCGGACCCCCGATAGCCGCGACAGCTGCACGAAAATAGACAGCGAAGACGTCCCAACCCGCACAAGCAAGAAAGAGACAGTTATTTCCCGGTTGGCTAGCGCGTATACGCCGAGCGTTTTTGTAGCGGTGGAATCAGGTTTGCCCGATACGGTCCATGGGTTTCAAGGTCGTGGTTGTTTGGGAATGTACTACAGCTCCCGCGAACGAAGCGACCGTCGGGCACGGACCGTAAGGTCATGGGCCTCTTGAAGGCGCAGCAGCAAAGCAGCACGCCTCTGGACGTCGCTTCAAGACTCCGCCGAGTCCAAACACGGAAGTATTTTTTTTCGTTTTCGCCGATCCCACTCCCCCAAAACGCAATTAGGAAGGCTCGCAGTAGTGCTCTAGTGTTGCTGACTAGCAATCTCCACCTGCCTGCAGGAAGCTCCTTTGGTTTTCTTCGTCGTTCTTCAGCGCCTCGGGTAGGGCAGGGCCGGCCGCGCGGGCACTCCTCCGATCGTAAAAGCTGGAGGTCCACGACGGCCGAGCGCGCGGCGTCTGTGAAGCTATCCCACGGTTGCACGACCCTTATCAATCGGCGATCATTAAAGGCCGATCGCTGCGCGCACGAGGAGCGCGTTTCCCGTTCCCCGGCTGGGGCTAACAGGTCCTTGCTAACTCTCGCTTGATAATGCGCGGCTCCTTGGAAGCAGCCGCGCTTGGTGTCCGGACGCCAAAATGAACAGGATTTTTTTTTTATCTTTTTGTTGTTGAACGGAGTGCTGCTGAGGGTCCCTCGATACATCGAACTTATAGTACGATCTAGTCTCGGTGGTATTCGTAATTGTGAAGGAATACAAAATATTCGACTTTAGTCTAATGACCACTGCGGTGTCACTCTCCTGGCCATCGAGGGTACGAAGGTTTATGGTTCTTTACAAGCTATAGGGTACCAAGATAAAAAGCAATTGTAAACAAATAATTAAAAAAAAATAATTAAGCCACAATAAAAAATCGTATCTGAGACACAAACATCACACCTCGCATTAAACGAGAGGGTACTGCTTGAATCCTGAGAAAACGTTCACTCACGCAAGCCGGCTGTTTTTATAACTGTTTTAAAACATTTAAATGCCATGTTGTCAAGTAGGCTTCTAGAATGTGTGGTAAACACCGCTACAAGAATCTGTAACGTTCGTCGTTATTTAACATTTTTGCAGAATATTATCTTGATAAAAACCTAAGTATTCCCTGCAAGGAACCAAAGTCAGTAAAATTACGTTAATGCTTCATGGTATTGCATCCGTTAACAAGAATTAACTGGTCATAAATGCTATAGGCGATATGTTTTCTCGGGTAAGTGCAAGTTGCGTTATTGAGAACGTTCACCTTATCTTTTTAGGTGAAAAAATCTCAGCGACCTTTACTTTCAAAGTTCTTTAGTGCATGAAATGCAGTATGGGAAATTGGTGCATCACGTAACGTATATTTTCCCGCCAAATCTAGCGGGGAAACTAAACGGTTGTATAGGTCACGTGATGTCAGTTCGCGTGACGTCGATTTCTCCCACTAAATTTAGCGGGAAAACTGGATTGGTGTCTCAGTCACAAAACGTGAATTTTCCCGCTAAAGTTAGCGAGGAAACTGAGTTGACGTATAGGTCACCGTGCCGTCAATTTCCTCAAGGTGTATAGGTCACGTGACATCAGGTGACGTCACCTGACGGCACTTTCCCGCTAAATGTAACGGAAAATGCACGAACAGACGGATGAACATACAAAATTTTGGAAAAAGGGGGGGGGGGGGGGGGGGGTAGCGTCAAAAAGCATTTCGTGTTTTATTGTATCGTGATTTAGTTTCATTTCACCATGCCTTCTATTCATGCGGCGCACATAACAGTTTTGAGGTGGAAACATGGAACATATTCGGTGGTCCTGCATTACGTACAGGTTCATTCTCCGACAAGCTTTTCATAAACTTGCTGTAGCATATGTGCTAATTGAGGGTCTACATCGATAATCGGGCACTTTTTTTGTAATTAGAACGGCCCACAACGAAGCCGTTGTGGGCACCTGCCACGAAGGTATGTCACAATATTCCTCTTATGCGAGAAAGACGCGCCTCCCGCTGTCACCGCTGAAGTAACCTTTATCTCAACGAGGTTGCCATGACCCACTAAGGGCCCTCCTTTGAACTTCACTGACCAAACCAGCGACGCCCAAAACAAGATTAGGACGGGCCCGATGGGAAGGCATACCGGAAAAGTCAGCGACGCGCTTGGACGGGGATAGCCACCGTGGCTCAAGTCGGCGAGAAACCAACGGGGAATGCATGTAAAGCAGACCGCCTTCACTCCTTCGAAGGCTGACTGATTGACTATCGCTCAGGTCTGTTTCTAGAGACGTTTCTCACGTCTCGAGCCGAGCTTGCCACATGCGAGCCCTGCTGCCAACTCGGAAGAATGTTAAAAGTAGACCAAGGCGAGATAATTGCGGTTTAATTTTTACCGCGGTGCGCTCTCGCCTCGTCGCCCTTGACGTTCGGCGCTTCTGAAAAGGAACGGGGACTAGCACCGGTCGGCGAGCAATCGTACCGTAGCCTCCACTCGATAATGCCGTATGTTCTCAAAGAGATTAAGCACCGCCGCGTCCCGAAGAAATGACGCAAGCCTCGAAGGCGTCCGGAAGAGGTCTGTCGTGTCTGCCGAAGCAATTTCTCGATCGGTATCGTCAAGGCCTGGGTGTATTTCCACTCCCAAATGCAGCGGGCTGCCAAAATTTATTACGCACTCGTATTGCGGCGGCAGTCGCTACACTGTAGCGTGTGTTCAAGGAACAACTTTAACACTCTACGTCATGAAACGGCACGAAAGGCATATTTGTGACCACGCACAGCTGGTGTCTCCAACTGAGAACCTTGAAATTAGCGAGAAAGAAGGAACACAAAGAAAGCAGTGCAAATTTGAATAACAAAATGGCCTTGTGGGTGTTTCCGCTTTTTCTTTCGCAATCGTTACTAAGGTTGGATTGCAGTGGAAAATTGAAAGTTGTTCCCACGGCCATCTAACCGTTCCCTTCAATTACTACTTTCGCCTACTACGTACTAACAAAAGCGCAGCATTTTTTGTGCAGCTTTTTATGATGTTGCGAGGGCTTGAAGCAACTCAAGCGGTACCTTTTATAATTGTATTCACCCGCTAACCACACCGGAATGACCATTTAATGCTTTGCGAAGGGTGTAGAAATTAACATAAAAATATCCTTTATTTTAGATTAGCCGGTAGGAAGTTAAAGCATAATCAGAAATGTTGCATTTGTTGAATACACACAAAACGCCATGCACTAAAAAAAGACATCTAGTGAAAACAGTCAGCAACTCGACACCGTGAGTGAGAACATGGACCTTGTTGCAGTGGATTAACATCGGCAATACGATGCCAAAAGAGTCATTATTAATCCCGCATTACCAATTACTGACACGACCTTTCCGACCGCCATTTGTCGTCGATAAGAAACGGAGTCACGCAGCAAAAAGCGACTGGCGCAGCAGTTTTCTGTCCCGTGGCTGGGAAAGGGCCACACGAGAAAAAGATTGAGAGCCCTTCCGGTATCATTAATGCGCGGAATGATCCACGTGGGTTGTTGGAACGCCAAAGTGACGCAAAATAGAAAAAAAAGGAGGTCGCACTCATTCAGAAAAGAAAAACGAGAACAGGGCAAGTCTAGGAATGTATGTATTACCAAACCCCGCGTTCGCAAATGTTCCGTCACTTAGACCACTCTTCCCCAGAATAGTTCGCTTAATATTATGAACAGTAAGGAACAGCTGGAAAAGCTTTTTCCCACATACACACACACACTCACAAAAAGAAGTTATCCGCAATGTTTGATGTGCTGAGACGCATCGAGCATTAGGTTGAGCTTTGTTTTCCCGGAACGCCTTTTTGAGAAGAGCCAGGTGATCGCCAAATGATCGTTCCTTTATCTGACGTAAAAAGAAAAAAAAAAAGGCGCGCTTCTATCGAGTGACGTGGCTATGACATTTTTTCTTAGGACTCCGGAGGCGCAGCCGTTTTGATGATCCTTACGTTGCAACACACTGTAGTGTTTCAATTTCTAGTCACTGAGAACTTAAGAACCACTAGGCGTGGTTCATTATTACTACGTTTTTTTCATCGTGATTTGTTCTTAAGTGATCTTGTCGGTCAATGCCGCGATTTCATTGGCTGCGGAGTGAGACAAACATGTTCGGGGCTCGCCACCCCTTTCCTTTATTACGTTGTCAACGACTATAACCATCATGATGAAAAACAGCGCGAAAAACGCAAGAACACAGAGGTGAGAATTACTCACAGGACAAGGAGCTGACTATCAACTTTCCTATTTAAAAACACACGCGGGCATTGGGTCTTCTTCTTCTTCTTTCTTTCTTTTTTTTTTTTCACCGTGGGGTCGCTTTTTTTTTGTTTGTCTTTCACTGTGGGATCCCTTCTTTCTCGTTTCGTCGAAAGAGAAGTTACCCAAGGTCCAAAAAAGCCATCTCGCTGTCCCTGAGGTTCACAAATATTGGCTCACGCAAGTTTTTTTTTTTTTTATTTATTGTAGGCTTCAATTGTTTCCCTAGACAACTGAGCTTGGTGTGTTTCAATATATTTGTGTCTCTGAACCGTGGTTCGCTACCGCAGTTACGGCAACGGATTGCTGAGTGGAAGTATGCTCCACCTTTTAACAAACTGTAATGTTCCCGAAGTCTGATGTTTAAGCATCTCCCCGTTTGTCCGATGTATGAGTGTCTGCAGGAGAATAAAATTTCATAGACTGTCTAAACCTTTTCTAGACGCACGAACTTCATGCCGTGCTTAATGTGGTATTCGTTGTTGCCTGTTTGGCTGCTTATATTTGCGCGTTTTTTTACCGCGGTTACAATCCTGCTCAGTTTCTTGCGGCTGAGAAAATGACATTGACCCCGTATCTCGAGGCGACTCCCTTTATCCCATGAGAGAGGCGGTGAATATATGGTAGGATTGCTACATTAATTTGCTTTTCTTGGCTTTATCGTTATGCTCTTGTTCGGGATCCACCTTGAGTACCCCGCCCCCCCCCCCCCCCCCTCGAAAAAATAAGAAGACTTTCGCGAGTCAATTATTTGTGGACCTCAGGGACAGTGAGATGGCTATTTTTGACCTTGGATAACTTTTCCTTCAAGAGAACGAAGAAGAAGCGACCCCACAGTGAAAGAAAAAGAAGACGCTATGCCAGCGTGTTTTTTCCAAATAAGCAAGTTGATAATCAGCGCCTTGTCCTCTGTGTAATTCTCACCTCTGTGTCCTCGTGTTTTTCGCGCTATTCTTTTCTCGTGAACGTATACCAACCATCGCAACTGTTCACTCTAGTAAGACTATAACCAGACCGTGGCAAAAAGCAGATGATCACTTCGGTTTTTCAGCAGCCGGAGGTAATGATGACAGAGGACAGTGTGAACACGGCGACGGTACGCTTCTCAAGCATTCTCGTTTCGACACGTCCGTCGGAGCGTATAAGCGACGAGCCTACTCAGCGTCGCGTAATCGGGATTCTGGGACAGGCCGCGTGCGCATTCACTGATAGCAGGTAAATGACAGCCGGCTGTCCTTAGCAATCACAGGCAGCCGTGACACATACGGAACCAGAACGGGGTCGACCCGGTAACCAGCAAAAGTGGCGTAAATGGTGGGTAGCGGGAATTAAAAACAGTGATTACTGCGCGAGCAATCACACCGAGGTATCCAACGCTCCTGACATCAGAAGGGCAAGTCGGCTGCCGCGCGGAGCTACGAGTCAATCACCGAGAAAGTCACGCGAGAGACAGGCCCTTTTTGCGTCCGTCATTTCTGGCGTCGTTAAAATAGTACCCGTCAAATGAGAAGGCATAGCCGATTGTCATTAAACAAAAAACAAAAACCAAAAAAAAATAGAGCGGACCTGTTCTACCTTAAACAGGCATACCGAGCCCCACAATGGGTTGAAGCAAGGTTGGCTGTCGTTCTCAGAGACGAGTTCGTTCTATTCCCAAGGGTTCTTTCGTCCACCTGTTTACATCTAAGAAAACACCATGCTCTGTTTTGGACGCGTCTTCTTTCATGAGCGTCTTCGTTATCCCGCGAGCAGCAATAATGTTCTTATGAGCACACCGGGGGGAAAGTGCTACGTACCAGTGGCACGAACGTTTGAAACACTTCCAGATCAAAGGCCTTTTGATCAAAGGAATCAACAGACAGAAATAATATTCCGTCTTTTAATCATCTCTGGCTCCCTATTTTGCTTTTCCCCTTTGAGGACACTCGGGATTGACTGGATTGCTTATCAGGCTTTCTTTTTCATTTGTACCGTTTTTCCAAGTTTTTTTTATGTTTATTATATTGTCGACCATGGCTAACTCACACAATCAATGGGTGTTTACGAGACGAAATGTGTTTCCTTTATTTCTTCTTTGTAAAAGTTCAAAGGTTTATTTTTTTTTTTATTTTAGCACAAATGAGTGTAATTATAGGACCTAGTATACGTTCAAGGAAGAGATCTCAAGTTTTCAGAGAATATTGTCTAAGGGTTGTTGTGTCAGAATGATTATGCGATTAAATAAAAAAAAACAATTTGAAAGGCTAAATTATCTGGAAAAGTAGAAAAAGGCGTAAAACAAAACAGAATGAAAATGACGGCGCTGATTGTCGAAGCATTAGTTGAAAATGTGCCATTTTCTTGAATTACTGATAACAATGAACAGTAAATAAAAAGTATTTGACATGTGTAAAAAAGAATTAGCAGTAACGGGGTAAGTAGTAGCAATCAATTTCCGCCCTCGACGTCAAAGAGGTAACTATGTGTAGATTGAAACACAAGAAATACTAAATAACGATAGAGCGTGATTGTCACATGAGCAAGAAAAACATTGTTTTCAAGAAGTTTTTATAATATTTTATTTCAATTCCCATTGCCCACATCCGCTAAGTATGCCAAAAATAAAATATCCATAGGCGGGAACGTCAACACGGGTGATTTATTGGTTTGGGGGAAAATGTGTACCGAATGCAGTCTGTGATTCCTGATACTTTGGAAATGAAAGGGGCACTACTAAGGAGTTTTTTATATGCTTTCGTTTTTGCCGCGAAGTAAAGCTACGCATCCTAAGCGTCAAAAAAAAAATGTACAATTATGGGCTAGAAGTTTTATTATTAAACATGCGACCGAACATCGCGGCACCCACATTCCTGAGAAAAGAAAAAAAAAAGGGCAATGTCGCCATGCGTGGCCGCCTTTTTCATAGGAAGAAAGGTAACGCACGATCGTAATTAGGCATTTGTAAGACGTTTAAGGGGCGTACATTTAGTTATCATTGTATAAAAATAAAAACTAAAAATTTACTTCAGTGTCCCTTAAAGAACCACTGAAAGGAAAAAAACTTTGAGCTTTCAGATAACATGTTTTTATTTAAAGGATAAACAAAACACATATTTTTTTCTTTGTCCTCGAAAAAAAATTCGCGCAATATTTACGTTGTTAGACGCAATTTAGGTGGAGGTCACAGCCTGCTATAAGCCCCACCCCCAGATCAGTGGCCCCACCCATAAAATACATGTCATAACTAACGCTCAAAATGTTTGGTGCTGTGCGGCAAAGTCGCTATGACGAAGACGTCGGCTCGCTCCGAGTGAAGATTTGTCGTAGCTCTTCCCGTTCGGAGGTCATATGTTACTCAATCTTTTGCCATCACAGGTTAGTTCAAGTCGCTGCAAAGTGCCAAGGGGAGTTTAAAGAAAATAAAAGATGGAGTTTTTTAAATATCGACGCCCAATCTTGCCACATTTTGAGAAATCAGCCAGCACATCCGCGTTAATAACAAAGATATAATTAAGGGTGGGCATATTCTCTTTATATATTCATAAAGAATAATTAAAGACGCGCATTTTAATATGTTTTCTGGAGCATTATGAAAGATGGTTTATTTGCAAAAAAAATTGTGAATATGTCTCTAAAACGTGTTTTTAAGCTTTGTTTGGTATTTCTGTTTGCATAGACATATTTGATTGATATTTTTAATTTTTTGTGTATGTGTTTTATATCTCTTTTAAAACGTATTAAAAAGTTGGGGTGACGTGAAAGTTTTGATGAGGAAATGACGACTGTGCAAAGTAGCATTGTGAAATCTTCTCGATTTCCACGCTTCGAGCTTCTCTATTTTATATCTCAGCGAAAAAAATTGTTACGGCGAATGACGAAAATAATCCCTGGAGAAGGGGAACAAGCGGGACAAAGTTTGAGATTTTGTGTTTGTCCTTTGTCTCTCTTGTTCCCCTTCTCCAGGGATTATTTTCGTCATTCTTGTCCAGCTCACTTGCACCTTTGCATTTAATTGCATTATAATTGTTACGGCGTTCATATATAGCTGAATGTTCCTCCCAAGAACATGGCTTTCATATATATTTTTAACAAAAATATTTAAATTATGACCCGGACCATCATTGCATAAACTGACGTGGAATCACCCCACTGTGCATAATAAGCAACTGAGAGAACAAAAGAAATCAACAAAATATATATGCAGTATTTTTAACTTTACTGTTCTTGTTATTTTGTTCACGTGGCATTCGCGAGCAAGTTGGGTGAGCGTCATAACACACAATTAGAACGCGACGTAAAAATATTCGCGTTGGTATGCGGAGAGAAAGTCTGCTTCTTGCGTAGGAGTTGCGGTGACGTCAGAAGGACGCCAAGCTCTGATTGGCTCAAATTGAAGGAGAGCGAATAGACCTAAAATCAAGCTGACTTAAGGTCTACCCACTATCCTTCTTTCAGAGCCAATCAGAGTTCGGCGTTTTAACGTCACCAAAACCCCTGCAAAAGAGGCAGACGAAATTGCGCTCCCCGTAGGCCAGTTGCGCTGCAAAACTTGAAAGCTTGCCTTTCGAGGCGCAATGGCGGGAACATACCTAGACCAACTTCATGCGAGCCGAACGGCCGATTGCTTTCATCAACGTTACTATAACAACTCAGTTGGGAAACTGCCATTGAGCCTGCTCTGAAAAAGTGGCACCGATCCGAACTCCAGAACCAAGCTAATGGCGATCGCAACGCCGCCATTTCTCCCGCATCGGCCACTCGAGGAACTGCACGGAGTACCGCATTCGATAGCGCCCGCTGTGACTTTCATTTTGGCTTTAATCGGTCATTTTGGCGCCGAAACATATACGGTGGAAAGGGTTTCAAGGCAGCCACCCCCGTCTCCCAAGCGGACGTGCCGCGAATTACTACCGAAGTTAGGATGCGCCCAGGTTGAAATGCGCTACCTGAAATCACCGTTGAGACATAGTTGTATTAAAACAATAATAATTCTTCCGCAAAAACTTGCAAAGTAAAGATTTTAGAAAACACCACGAGCCTGTCATTTTGTACTGAACTCCAATAAAAGTTACTACAAAAAGAGTTTTTTTTTTCGCCTGGTTTTAAATAAAAACATGTTTTCTGAAAGCTCAAAGTGACCACAGTAAAGAAAAGAAGATAAAGAGGGCGCTGTTGTCGTATTTAGCTCGGTCTCGGTGGACGCCAGCGGCTCAGGTTTCAACGGTGAGTTTCCCAACTTCAATACCGAGAAAGAACCTCTGTAGGTCTCGTCTCGGTATTGAAACCATGGTCGCAATCACGAGGGGCCGCTTTTACGGGAACCAACATCGTTATTCAGCATCAACACGCGCAAAGAAAGAAATCAAGCCAGATCAATCAAAATAGTTGATCTAGGACGCTAGGCTTAGGCCAGTCCTGCTACAAGAGCAAGGATCCACGCAGCGCTTCCGAAGGTGTGTACTTGCGCAAGTTGTTTGTTGCAAACTACGTCGGTTGAGGATATGTTCCTCTAAACACCTCTTTAAACTCAAAACCACTCGCACTTATACAAATTGACCAGCTCAACGAGCTTTTCTTACTCAACTCTCCGCATACGCCGGCAGCCATATTTTTCAATGTTTCAAACCAAGGCGGGAGAAGCAATCTCAGAATACATTTGTAAACAATAATGACTCTATTTCAATTATTTGTTTCTCAAACATAAAAAAAACATAGTCTATTAAAATACTATTAGGACACGGAGATACAAATTTACATCCAACCTTTTACGCGTCAATCATCGCTCCAGCCAATGTGAAACGTAAGCACCTTGTAAGCACGGGGCGGTACTTCGCGGGCTGCGACCTTCACCTTCTGCATTTAAATTAAGTCTAACGGCGTAAATAATGTGCAAACAAATTTTTTTGTTTGTAAAAAATTTAGAAACATTTTTGTTTCTTTGTAGTGCTTTTTTAAGGATCCAAGAAAAGTAAATATGATAATTGACTACACTGTCCTTCTCGTTTTATAGCGGCCTGCATTATTCCTTCATCATCTCGCAAGAACCATGAAACAAATATTGTTTCAAGATTGTGCAAGGAAACACGTGTAAGTCTTTACTTCCACAATCCGTTGATTAAGTTGCCCCTGATTATGCAAGTTTTACGGACGCTATTCGGCTATAAAGCATACGTATAAATAAGCCAATTAACTCAGTGCGATGAAATATTTTTTTCTCACAAAGGTGTCTCTAGGCGGTGCGTCTGTCATTTTCACATTTCGTAAGAGTAAGTTACAGGAAAACAATTAACCCTAGAAAATCCTGTTTCTTTTTTTTTCCCACGTACAGTGGAGGATAACTGTGAAAACCACCTGGTTGACGCTGCCCCTCACAGAAGGCACAATATAAAGCAAAAACGTGAAAACTTATTTAAGATGAACACCCGAAAGCAAATTCATCGGGTTCAAGCGGGTTTGGTAGCATCTGTTTCTTGTTCTTCCTTCTTGCCTGTGTCTATAAGCACGCCCATGTTTTCCAAGATTCAGCACACACTCGCTCAACAATACAGGTGGACAAAAAAAATTATTTTTTTCTGTTCAAATTTAGTTTGAACATATTTTTTTAGAAAAGGGTGGGGGGATGAGAATTAGACGAGTGCTGTTTTCACCGTGCATTTATCGGGCTCGGCGTACATTAGATGAGACTCGCCGGGATCGCCTATACGTCATGGTAAGTTTGCTAATGAAGTAAAATCTGCTAATTATTTATTAATTGTTAGTTTTTGGGGTTACGTTGCAGTTGAAGTATTGGCAGTAATTACTATTGAGGCCAGACTAACTTAAGGGATTTGCGAAAAGTGTACACTTTTCTTTAGATTTCAACATTGCGCGCGAAAAGAGCGCCGTATGCTCGTCCACAACAACGCTTAAAGAGACACTGACAGGGAGTTTATGCTCGCCAAGGTTTTTATCTTTACATAACATATGAGAGCTCAACTACCCAGATCATAATTTGCGGCTCGAAATTCTTTTTTTTTTTTTCCCGGCCGAAATTCGCCGATTGAGAACCGGCCGGTTTGACTTGCGATCACTCTCTTCGTGGTCACGTGCCGTTTTTTATGGTTTAGACACAGCCACCAAATATAGTCAAAGTCGTGGTGCGTTGAAGTCACACACTTAATATTAAAAATAGAAAAAAATATGATACCCATTTTTGTAGCTTCTAAAAAAACTGCAAATACGTTGATTAAAAAAAATTGCAAAGCCACGTGATTTCCGTCAAGTCTCTCCTCCTCTATATTTCTTCTTTCTCTCCAGTACAGTTTCGGGTTCGGTTTCAAGCCGCGTTTTCTTATATTTTCTACTTTATTAAAAATATACGTGACGCTGTAGCAAAATTTTAGTTTGGTAGTCTTCTCAAACCATATTTAGACGCTTTGCAAAAAAAAAAAAAAATGTGTGTGTGTGTGTGTGTGTGTGTGGGGGGGGGGGGGGGGGTTAGTGCCTTTGACGTGATCGTTTTAGTCACGACGTCACTATTTCGGACTATTGTACTTGGTGGTTGCGCTTACGACACAAATTACCACGTGAGTGTAAGGGCGTGGTTCTTCTAATTGTGATTGTAGGCAGGGCTGGCGTCGTTCCTTTTCCCTGCAATTTGTTTCGTCCGAAGACAAAACGTGAAACCTCGTAATGCCTGACGACTCCAATATTTTTTTACTATTTTGGACTACCTAGCCTCCAAACCCTCCGTTCATTCGGTGGGTTAGCGACATTTTTGGAATTATGATTTTAAGATTTCAAGCCCATCCACACGTGATCTTCGAAATACACACCTTTTTCACGTAACTCTCTCTCTCGCACTCAATATGGCGAAAGTACGCGTGTGTTCAATGTACAAGATTTTTTTGTTTCTCACTAACCGCCTGAACATCTGAGCCAAGCATCGTTGGGCAATGCTAAATATATGCTTAGATGTATTTCGTACTAACAACGAACGATTGGTTTCGGTCTCTATCCTGTTTCTCTATGTTGTAGTCGCATTTTGCTTAATAACCTGTGTCGTTCTTGAACGCCTGCCTTTCTGTAACAATGGTTGGTTTTCTGCTCTTTCTAGGACACCTTATGTTTAATAGAAAGCTCCTTTCGTTATATTTTTTTTAATATTATGTTTCGTGATATTTCATTTTGCTTTTACACTTGTCTTGCTTTCTGTGTTAGTGTATGCATAGTATTCTGTCGCGTGAAATATTAACGTTTTAGCTAGAGTGACTACTGTACACATGGAATAGTGTTTACATTTGTCTCTTTTTGTTTTGTTATGGGTATTTTCCGTAACTACATATATATATATTTTTTTTTTGTTTTTAGAATGGCATTGCACAAGTTTCGTGTTAGCTTTGATGCATCCGCAATACTGAACTTCCTCTTTGCTGGTAGAAATAAACTATTATTATTATTAATATAAAATATTTAAATATTTTAGTTAACTACATACCTTACTATGACGATTAATCCTTCATCTAATGTAAGCCAAGCCTGATACACACATGGTGAAGACGGAAAACGTCTAACTCACACCTCCGTTTTTTTAGAATTTGCTGGAATTAAAATCATACAACCCGCATAAAGGCGTCCCTTCAAAGTTGAAACGAGGCGCCAGTTACGTAAGAACTTAATTGCGGGCGCCTCTGTTAGAATTATCCCCGGTCATTTTAAGACTCGCAGAAACATTAGTTTCCTCGGAGGCACCGACGCGGCTTCAAAGTTTAAAATATACCAGAACACCAAAACAAAAACAGTAACTGAGCCTGCCTGCGTGTATTCGCCACTAACAAAAACAAAATGCGGACATATATTTCTATTCTCAGGGGCGTTGCGCCAATTATGCCCCGATAACGACCGGTAGATGAAAAACACGAGTTTAAGTCACGTAACTTAAACGCAGCCTGTGAATGCCAAAAAGCGCACGTTTAAAATAAATAAAGAAAGAAAGCAGTTGTCCGTAACGCTGCGTGCGAACACGAGAGCGCGGCGCCTCCAGGCGAGAGCGTCGGTCCGTCGCTTCGTATCCGGTCTATCATTTTCCCCGTTCGGCCCGCGGACGATTACTCTCGGAACAACCCATTGAGCGGAAGCAACAAAAAATATGCCGCGAATAAAAAGGAAAAAGAAAGCACGCGGTCCGGATAGAGAGAGGACGGCTTCGAAGGCAATGCGAGAGCTCGCCAGCGATCGGCACCACATAGTAACGCAACGGCGAGCGTCCGCGGAGCGGGCGAGCACGGTTGGAATCTAGAACAGCGGAAACGCCCTTCGCTTTCGGCTCAGTCCGCCGAAGCTTGGTTGGCTTGGTGCGAGTCCAACAAAGATGCTAATAGGAACGGCGGCGAGAGCTGGCCCCCTACCTCCAAGGAACGACTCTCCTGACAGCGACGCAACGTCCGGCGAGTGCGTTGGGAACCTCCATCGCCACCCCTGCTCGCCGGACCCTTTAAGGAACGAAGTGGCTTTGAGGGGGCACTCGAAGGTTGCGCTCGGAGTGATACGTCGACGACTCCCCCGTTCTTTTTCTCCATCGAATGAAGAGAGCGAGAGAGTCTGCACGTTGGTCCTTGGCGCTATGAAATTCATTTGGACAGTTCTCTAATCTTCGTCGTTAATCGAGCCGGTCCGAGCTGCGCCGCCGCTCCCCGCTGCGAACGGGAAGCTTCGGAGGCTTTTGCCCGTTTGCTCTCTTCGCTGCAGCCACGGGTGCTGGCTGTTGTTTCCTACCGGAGTTTTCTTGTGGTGTTCCCTTTTTGAAACGTGGCCGTCTTTTGTAGCTGGAGGGGCTTCCCGCTCGCCTCGTTGAATAGTCAGTCGTGGTGGGGAGAGAAATCTTAAAAGTTTTGAGTCAAACTGTATTCATGTAGTGCGAAAACGACGGTGAAACCACCTGTCGATTCGTAGGGGAGGAACGTAGGATACCGCGGTTATACTGGCGTCAGCATTGTCAGCATCTGAGCGCCAAAAGCTGAATCCGGACTGCGGTTGCTCAAATGCTCGAAAATATCCTAAAGAGCGACTTACGATAACGTTAAAACTTTTCTCAACACTGTGGGGCAAGGTTTATGGTGTTAAATCCCCGTTTCTTCTCTGCGTCCTTTCTCCCTCTTCCCTTCCTTCCTCAACAAGGCAAAACCAGCCCTTAGGTCTCCAAGTAGAGGTGACGTGTCGAACGACACACAGAAGACCCCCCACCACCCCCCCCCCCCCTCCCCTACCGTCGTGCCCGCATAGCTGCTGGCAAAACCACATGACTCCAGCTGCTTCTCCCACCCACCACCGTCCCTCCCTCCTTCCCTCGCGACGATCCCCCCTCCCGTCGAGCTTCGGGACGCAAAGTGAAACCAGTAAACGTTTCGTTGCAAGTCGAAAGCCTGCGTCGTCTGTTTGTCTTCCATGTCCCTCTTTCGTTATCGTAACCAGAGTCAAGTAAAAAAAAAAAAGTGAATGCTATTGTTTCTTCAACTTCGTAACGATTAAGCACTTTTTTTCGAATTCCTACGAGATCTCAAATTAAACCCTAATATTAGGGGTTGGCTAACGGTAGCTGGAATTGTAAAGCGCAGCCTCACCTTTAGCATCGACACAGCAAAGAGACCCGGCGGTATATCGTGAGTTTTTTTAACACCGCAAGGGCTTTGCATGACACCGCCCTATTCAATTCGTTCCACCATTCGAACGTCCCTACTTACTTTACTGCACAGTAAGCGAACCGTTGGGGACCTTCTGGTGTATCAAATCCCAGTGTCTGGCCAGCCCAAAGCGCAGTTCAGTGAGAGCTTGTAAGCAGGGACTGTTCGGAAAGTGCTTACTAATATTTCTCAGGAGCTTACATAGAGAATTGAGCGGTCAGAAGGATCTCAGAACCAGCAGAAACTTCTTAATTCCACGTGTCGGGACGTTTCTTAGCCTCATAAACGTACACATTATTTTTTAGAGTGTCAATTAAAAAATATAATTATTATACAGAGGCTCGAATAAAGAAGTGCATAATGCTTCTTTGTGCGCATTACAATTACGATTCAAAATAAAGCGGTGTGGAGCATCGAAATGCCAGGCCCTGAAAGTTGCTATAAGCTATAAAATGGACAAATCTTTAGTAATAATCAATTCAGCTCTTCCTCATATACTTTCTGCATTGAAACTATTTTCAGATTTCACGAGGTACTCTACCATGCCATATATCTCCCTCCGAGATTTAGATTTAAAAGAAGTTGTTACTCTAAAGCACCAGAAGTGCGTCCTTCCTACTCCTGTGCAAAAATGTTTGTCGAACACTGATCACACAACCTTCAATTCAACGAATGCGAAGGCACCGGCAACTAACCTTCTGCAAAGACGCCAATAAGATAAAGCTGTAGACACCGTCACGGAAACCAAGTCTCTGCCAGACCTAATTTTGAGGGCAGCGGCAGCCTTTGCGCGGCATTGCTGTCATTCCAGATAGGCATTGTCCTTGGTTCTGGGTTTCTGATTATTGGTTCGTTGTAGGTGTGGAACGTTGTGTGTTGCCAGTAAGAACAGATAGCGGCCTCATTGGAGTCGCTACGCGAGTCAAGAAATTAGAAGGTACTCATAACATTGGACAACAACAGTGATTTTTTTTTATATACTGTAAACGACTAAATTTTCGCGAGGACCTAATTTTCGCGAATTTCGCGAATCGCCTACAATTCGCAAAAAATACGTCCCGCGAACAATTCGGGCAATATGTGAACGCTACGGAAGCTACACTCGATTCGCGAAAATTAGAACCCGCGAATAAGTTTAAATTTTCAGCTTTGGCCCGATTCGCAAGAATTTGAGCCCGCGAAAATTAAGTCGTTTACAGTACTCTATTTAATCTGCGGCGATGTTTTCGAGTTCATCTTCAAACTCCGAACTACAAGCAAAAACGAAGGTTTACCGGATAGTTTACTTTGGTCAATTTGAACCTATATACATATATTTATAGTAAAATATGTATACTGGGTGTCCCAGCACGAATGCGTAGAGAACATTTATATTCATCAAATTACTTTTGGTCTTGCAGTTCGCTGGCGCATAAATTAGCTCATGGCAAACAGAGCGTCCAATATTTTGTTAAAATATATTTTGTCTAACGTTTAAAGTTACCCCACCCACCGAGGCGTGAGGTAAGGTGTGTTGGGTTTTTTAGATAACAGACTTCGCCAGAAGTGAAACGACGCTGGCCGGCGACTATTTTCGTCATTTTATTTCTGCCGGTTCTACTCTACGTTCGAAAGAATATGGATTTTTCCTGGATGAAAAGTCGTGTCTGACGAAACCGGGAACGCTTCGGTAAAAAAAATGGGTGGTCCGTGTGAGCGGCATTGCGTTCGGACAAAGCGAGCCGTGCAGAAAGTAGGAGGAAGAAATAAGTAAAGTCTCTCGCCTTCAGTAAGTTGGTTCATTCCTCGTAACTGTATTTTCGAAGCTAGCGAAGATGATAAAAAAAAAGCCTAGGTCTGTTGCGTAGAGCAATTTTTTGTTTCCCTCTATAACAACTTCATAAAACTAAGCGGTTGCACGTGCATTTCTCTGAACGCTCTTTAAAGCAAAACACCTCACTAGACTTCCTTCCGCAAAATTAAAAAACAAGCCAAAAACATTCGTTAAAAGAAATTATATTTTACTGAGAATTTTACTGAAACTTTCCACAAAAATGCACCTCCCGAGATTATCCTCCCGAACAATATGCTATGTCGCCTTAGGAGTCATATTTGTCCTGATGAGCTTACCCACGTTTTTGCCATTATAATTAGAGAAAACACAATGTGTATCATCTCATTCTAAAGTTCGCTCATCTCACTCCGGTGAAATATAAACCTGGCATTTTTGTAATTCCACATTAGCGAGCGTACACGCAGGTCCCCAAAGTGAGATTTATGTTTGACGGGGACTGCCGTAATCGTTAACTTGAATGACACTGGTGAGTGCACTCTTCTATGGGGGAAAACAGAAAGATTGTGACAGCACAGAAAGCATTTTATGGGCACCAAGGGTATAATCTCGGCGTAACCGCACACAAAGACGACATTTAACTTAGAACCAACGAAGAAGTGTGCATTAAGTTTTAGAAATAAAACACAAGCAAATATTTCGAATTTAAGCCCGGCTTTTGCATCCGTATGAGAAAGATAATGTTGAAACTTTCGTTCAAGTCGATGAGGTGTGTTCCTTTCTCACAGAAACGTTACGTGAGAAGAATGGTTCAATCTATTTACTTTTAGTTTTTATTTCGTTTTTGCAAACAAAATAAAGGAAACCATTAAGGCTGGATCAAAGCATTCCGCTGCCTCTGATAAGAAGGGTAGGCGTAACAAAGGCTAAACGAGCTTTCATTTTGAATCGTTTAAGTATATTCCCTGTTCTGCAGAAACAAAAAAAAAAAAAAAAAAAAATATTGTGCATCATTGTTAAATGTAGTAGACCTGTAATATTTTAGGTGCAACTCGCCGTTTTTGTTTAATAGGCAGGGATACGTTTTCAATTACTGAAATATATCTAGGAAATTCTGTAATTGGTTAGACCAAGCGCTGCAGGTTGACATTCGAAGAAACCTAATTAAAATCCCACTTTTTTGTCGATATCGAAAGTGAAAGCGCATGCCCTGTATGACGAATGTTCTATTGACACATTTAGAATACTGGCAAATTTGTTTGTCTATCAATAATACTCCATATTTGATGCGTATTGCTGAACTACATATCGGCCTAATTAAAAAATGAATAAAACCAAACGATATTGGGAATTACAAGCCTGTCGCGAGTGCGGTCTGCGCGAGAGCCCAAATAGGTTCTTGGATTGGCGCATTGCGACGACGCGCATGCGCAACATGGAGCACGCAACGATAACGCAAACGCACAGTGCTTGCTTCTGCTTAGCTTTAGAAAGAAACAGTCTATATATTATTGTCAATATGCAGCGCTCATGTGCATGAACCGGGCTCGTGTTCGACATTGTCGTGACAAGAGCACACGGGGAATTGAAACCTCGCAGAAAGCGGCTCGCTCAATCATAAAGAAGGGCAGTCACAAGGGCGCGTCCTGTCGATTCAAGCTTGTCAGTGACCAGATCGACTAAAACCATCCGTTACAAAAAGAAAAAAAAAGGCGTCATCTTTTAGCGTTTCGACGAAGTCGATGTTGTCATCATCACTCATCCACGGGCTGTGGTCACGCTCGCGGCGCAAAGACACGCCAGCCGCCGTCTCCAGGTCAAATCGAAGCTCAGGCCCCAAGAAACGTCAAACCACTCCCGGCGTGCTCGGTCCATTATACCAGGCAGCTCGGAAGGAGGAGAAAACCCCGCGACGATGAAAGAATGTACGCACGCCGTCATGGAAGCTGGGAACCTAATTGAAAAGTTAAAGAGTCCTCCGGGTGAGGGAGACGCCGAAACAACACAAAGAAGGGACGGCGGCACAGTACCACGTATTCGAGCTTTCGGAAAGGGCTGCTGGCAGCGAGGATGTGGTTCCACGAAGCAGGGCGAGAAAGAGGAGGTCCGCGGGGAGAGGGGCTAGGCCCGCTACCCAGTCCCGTTTTCAGTGTCATGGGTGACTGCCCGCTCAGCTCTCTCAAGAAGGTCAGTCCGCTCCGAGCCCGCAGAGAGTAGTAGTGTGGTCGACCAGCTCGCAGGTAGCGTCTGATCCATCCTCCTTCTGAATGCCTCGAGCGCTTCCTCCCCATCCAGTCGCAGCGAGTTTAGGAGTCGTCTTGCCTGGCGTGGACTAAACTGAAGCCTTCCCCCGTTCCGGGCTTTGTCTCTCCTTCCGCCACCTTTGGGTGCAGTAATTACTCCGAGCTGAGTACGCTGGCTCGCTTCGTAGGTGGCCTGGAAGAGAGTCGGACTCGCGGCTAGATGAGGATGCAGCGAGTTCGCTGGTGAGATACCGGCAATTCGGCTCTCCCCGACTTCCTTGTGGTTTCTCCTGCTTCGTGGTGTGGATTACGGGTTGAAGAGAAAGCATCGTGGGACTTGCAGCGGACGCATTCAACATGGTGAGTAGCGTTTCAATTCGGCTCCTTCTCTTCCTATTGTGTTGAGCGTTTACGGGTGGTTCAATATGATATTAACTTGTCGGCAACTTCATCGTCCAAGCATCGTGGCCTACCTGCCCTCCCTAAATCCCACCTAAGGTTTGCATGTTTTACGCTATTTATCGGTGGTTATCTGTGCGGTTCATGAGACATCGAAAGTTCACTGTATACTTTCTCGTAGGCCGTGGTAGTATAAACTTAACCAGCACAAGGAACTGCAGCTTTATTAACATACATATCTGTTATTCTAAAATCATTTTGAACGCGCGCGGCTGCTTACATTGTACGCACCATATTTGCGCATCCTGTGGAAAAAGAAAAATGTCAGCGAAATCTTGGATGCAATAGGTTCTAGTCCCAGACACTCAGTTTCAATTTGAAGAGGTGCCGTACAGACGTTTATTCGTGTCGATATGACTGTGTAATTTTGACATGAATACTTATTAATACCAATGACGCGAGATTCGCAGCCATACTTCTCTTGTCAAACCGCGCCCCTCTAGCTGAAAGACAATACATTCCATGTGACGACACACCGATTTCACCCTCTTTTAATATCCAAATATACACTTTAGTGTGCACGATAACGTTAGTAAAAATTTACACAAATAACTAATCATCATATATATAACGTGACAGCGTAGACTTCGCACTTGTATATTTCTATAAGGGGACCTAAGACATTTGTTTAACGTTCCCTCCAGAGATGTTGAGTACCTAATTAAAAGCATTTAAGGTACCGCGTTTAGTTACGATTTCTGTCGCCAATACTTGCTAACTTCCTTACATTTTGGTCTAATTTACGGCTTAGTAGAATTGTAGTTGCATGTTGATGATATGTTGATCAACGCACAAATTTAAATTGATTAAGTGGAAAGATCTATACTGCACATTTTGACATTGACACGAACTTTGCTGCAAGAATTGTACTGAATGAAGTTATATAAATGGCTTTTTTATTTAAAAACTAAACAGTTGGTGAGCAATCGCAGAACGCATTGATGTAATGGAGACTTTCAGAGTTGTTCCAAATTAAAATATTTCAGTCTAGTGCTAGAAACATTTCTAAGAATCTAATTGTATCTTTAAGCGGATTGCATGTCCCTCAAGCAACTTTAACTTAATCTCTTTTACAAAAGTAACTTTCCCAGCTCCAATTAATTCAAACCGAAGTCGCCCCGCTCCGCCCAGACATCGGCACGCTCTAGGAATCAGCCGTGGTCTGTACTCGTCCGCGATGCCTGCCTGGCTTAGGAATTGAATAGATATTACAATGGTCTGCCAATTTACAACCGCCGCTCAGTTTAGCCGAGTGAAAAACACTGTGTCTTAGCAGATTTGCACCACATGCACAACAGGAGTGGTCATGGTTCAATATATGATAAAAAGAAATGTTGAGTATGTGCTTGAGCGAAAATATTAAAATGAGTGTCTCTTAAACAAAGTCATTATCCGGAATAAATAAACTCCCCTACGTATTTTTTAATAAAATTCCTTTATGTCTCTGTTTTTGTTGGCGTTCACCCAAGCTACCCAGGGATGTTCTATCTTCTTTCTTGAAAACATTAAGCTGTTAAAAGCTAACACAAACACATTCAATTACTCGATCTTCTTGCGTAGCCGTAATCGAAAGGTTAGCTTGTTTCATTTTGCTTCTCTATTTTTTGCCGTTTACGTTAGCATTGAGCTGAGGAAAACTTAGTTAACGCACGGCTTTTCATAGCTATACATGTTACATGAAAAGAAAAAAAAAACTTACTGTCGGCCAAAACGTATTTAAAAAAAAATCTAAGTGTTTTTTTTATTTTTTTTATTTCTTCTCCTTTGAACACTATTTCTTGTTTTTTTTTACTCTGGAAGCTCTTAATGCACGACAGAATACAAATTTATTTAAAGGCTTCCAAGCAAACAACCTACACCTGATTGAATTAAGCTGTTCAAGTATTCATTCCAGCCCTAAGTAAAAGAAGAGTAAAACACAACGCAGCAGCGAATTCGGCAGTAAAATATAAATGTAAATGAACATGGACAGGTTGATTTGTTCGGACAGGCTATGAACTGAAAGAAAATGTCAACACACCGGCGTTCTAAAACGGCGTCATTGCCCTCGAGAAGCTCCCGGGACTCTTTAGATAAAAAGCGCCCTAGAAACCTAGTAAATATCTTTAAACCATTGAAACTGCCACACAATATTCTGTATTAATTTTCGGTCGCGCTCTAGTCACCTAGCTGTGTTTGGAGATTTGTGTTTCTCCTTAGTTCCCATTGTTCCCCTTCTCCTGGGATTGAACTATGTATCGTGTTTATGTACTTTGTTTAGGCCTGAGTGAATGCGTTTCACGTCTTTTTGTTGTATTTCTTCTTCCCAACCCTATAATAGCCCTATAAAGCTGACAGTATACATAAATAAACAAAAAAAATATTATATTAAATATTTTGTACTCGCAAAGTGTTTTCAAAGAAGGGAGATTCTTCTTTTACGGTTCTGGCTGAGTGGATAAAAATATACTCAAAAATTAATGCATCTAAACATTATATAGAAAAAAAAAAAGGAAACAGTTCGCACCTACTTTGATTTTTTTCTAATGCACCCTTTGTATCTCAAAGCTGAATCACGTGTCAGTAGACCCTTTCCAAAAGTCCGCGCCAACACCTGCCCGCCATTGCTCGCTCACATACTCCGAGAAGGAATTGGACCCGAGTGTGACGTCAGCGGTCGGCGAAGACTCGGATCCAATCACGCGCGCTTCATGTCCAAGCGATGCCGACTGCCAATGTTGCTTGATGGACTTTTGAACAGGGTTTATTTCGATCATTTATCGTGATTTCTATATATATTTCTTCAGTATCATCGACTTTTAATTATTCTCGAACGGTACAGAAAGGTATAGATTATAGTTCCTGACAGTTAAAGGAGCGCAAAGCGTGGCCAATCCCGAGCATCCCCGCTATTGCTGCGCAGCCAATGAAACTGCCACGATAACCGTTAAGAGCGCAGAAAGAGCCAATCACGAAGCAAGACGCGAGAAACGTAATCTGCCACGCCCTGCTTTTCTTCGAGCCGTCAGTGACTAAAAACAGCAATTATACCGGAAGATGCCGAGAGCAAAGCCACGAAGCCACATTTGTATGGAATACTTGGAAGCGGTTCTTCGGACCTAATTACATTTTTTTTTTAAACTTGCAGTGCCTGATCAATCTTCGCAGAAATAATTGTGACATATATAAGACGCGTTTTTCTTTTTTTATTATCTAGTTAATGCCACATTAGCTCGACGTAGTTGTGGCAAGTCGACATCTACAAAATAACTTTAGTCCTCTTTATTCGAGGTAAAATATTAAAACGTATAGCATTTTTTTTTTCAAATTGCAAGTTGTGAATTATTTTGCTAACATCCAGGATAGAAGAAAAAACGTGGTTTCATTAAGGGGCTGCGAAGCGCTAAACAACATCGAAGCAATTTCATTGTTAAACATATCCTTATCCATCATATATTAGGAAACGTTGCGAGATATTGTTTTTTTTTATGTCACTGAGATAATAATATTAATACCATGCATGCCGTTTTATTTATTTATAACGTAGCAAGAGTACTAAAGAACTAGAAACAGGAAATATGAAGCCATTTGAAAGTTTGCAGGCAGCGTGTCCACTGAAATGTTATTTACAAAGAAATACGCCTAGCCAAACTAATAATTTTAAAACGAAAGCATCGGCATAATTAGACATGTCATTTCTCGTGACTCAGAAAACGTTTTGTAATTCTTCCTTATTTGTTTTATTCATCCTAAGCCGAGGGAGCTCCGAAACGTGTGTTCGATTTCCCAGTAAAGCACTTTGAAAACAAGTTACTACGGTCTACGAGACAGTGAGCTCAGGGAATGACGAAGCTGAATGATAGGTTTCGGGCAAAAACAAAGCCTGAGTTGAGACACCGGAGATTAATAAGAAAAGGGGAATCGTCGTACTCAGCATCACAACGAAGACTTCATTTATCACTTCGAAATTGAGAAAGTAGACTTCACCCCACAAGCTGTTTGTCGCTTCCTCTTTTAAGTGAGAATTTGGCAAACTCCGCCAAATATGTCGATACTGTCCCGATGAAAAGCATTTTATGCACTCATTGGTAATAAACCATTTTTGCCAAACTATGACATTCTGCGCTTCTATTTGTTCATGTACAACTGTGTTTCTTCTACTGGCTTTTTAGTTAAACTTGTGACGACTCTGATAGACTTACTATAATGAAGGAGAATATTTCATTTCTGAAATGTATAGATACTTAGAAACGTGAAACCTCCTGTCTAAATTTTTGGACTGAACTTTACGTGCCAATCACTGTGATCTACAGAGAAGGCTCAGCGACTGATTGACTCAGGCCCAAAAAATTATTTGACTCAAACACGCAATCTGAGGACTGATAAGGAGCATGATGGTGTCGATCGCTCATTGTCGTTCCAGCCATTTTACGCGTGATATTTTTAGATATATCTACCCGTTGAATCATTTATTTTCAGTAAGTTTTCTTTTTTGAGAATATGATCATTGTGAGACAACATGGTTAGTCAAATCAAGTGAGGTGAATAACAGGTAGTTTTGTCGTGGCACTTTGAATTACTGTTACGTTTAAATGGTCATACAAATCACGTTGGCAAGGTAGTTTTCAAATTTATTAGAGGTAGGGTACGCGCTTGATGGAAAATAAATTTCCCCCAAGTTCTAAAGAGATTACGATGCTGTTTTGTGACACATTGTTGCTTAATGATATTAATGTGGAAAGCTGGGGGAGACAACACTTTATGTGGCCTAATCTTCGTAAGCTTCAGAATTACGTAACGTAAATGATCGCGACTATACAGGCCTACGTTCGGAAACTGTAAACTAAACCTTCTTTCGTTAGGTTTACTTCCTCCTATGTGTTAACCTCTCTCCTGCTCCCAATACTACCAAGTGGAGCATATTCAAGCAAGTATTAAATTGTGAAGAGTGAGAATATAGAGGCATGTGTAGTCTAAGAATAGAGCGCGAGTCTTCTTCAATTAACTTATTTTATCTCAATTGCTAAGCTCTCTGAAAGTCAAAATAAACAAGCCAGTGCCGACAAGCTTTAAGAAAGCGTTTAATTGAGTAATAAAGTAAAGTTTGTTGGCACAACTGCAGCAGAAATAAATATTATAAAAGCAGCAACGGGCCAGTTCAGGGAACTCCAATTCAATTGAGAGGGTAGACGTGGTCAGTTCCGCTGTAGTTCCGTCGTTTCTTGGAATTATAACGGAGCCAAAACAAAAACGGTCCCTTGGATACATCAGCCCCAATTCAAATTTTGAATTCGGACTAAGCCTGTCCATCAAAGTCCAGATAAATAGGACACGAATCAGGGACCCCAACAAAGCCAATCAGAGAGGGCATTTCCCCCAAACGTACGTGCGTCGCGTACGACAGAAATAACCTTTGTTGTTGATCGAAGGGCGGCACGAGACGAATCAATCTTAAACGGAGAGTGCCTCAATGAACTTCGAGGCGGGCGTACCCCCCTTCCGTATCATTTCCTGCTTTCGAAAGTGTATACGTCTATCACGCCGCGTTCGGGGTGGCCCTTACACACGGGAGTTATGGCACTTTGGCTTTTAGAGCGCGAAAGCAGGCTCTCGTGTTGAGCAAGCATGATATAACTTGCGTTGCTCTCGAGAACTGTTAGGGGATAATTGCTGGCCTTAGCGGGAGGAACCAACGACCGCTGGTGCCAAACGTCTAGAGCGAAATTGCATGCCCGCGTAATTTACAGGAGGCAGCTTTACCTCTCGTTGGAATGTAGAATGAAGCAAATAAAAACATGCAATGTATAATTAAGGCCTGACTGCAATGGTCGGCCAGAACGAGGCGCGTTGGACGTAGTTCGTTTTTCTAATCAGGTCTGCTACATTCCCTATCTAGCTGCAGCAACGTTTTGAAATAGGGTTAAACATTTAGTATACACTTGACATATATCCATTGGACATGGATTATGCGTGAAAGTTCGATCAATGCCTCCCGCCTCTACTATTATTTTACATTAGAGGCATTCGCGTTTTTATTTCAATAACTTTGTTAAAGAATGTAACATTTGAAAATTTTAGCGGTTTATATTAAGTTGCCCTAGCTTGCATATAACGTAGATATACCGCGTGATGACGAAGGGAATAGGAAGTACTTCAGACTTCGATATCAGAATATTTGTCGCACCAGGCACTATAAAAACGTATGTCAGTTCACTTTCCTACAGAACACCGACACGACCAATCATGGCGAAAAATAAAAGGAACACTTCAAATGACAACTCTCGTAATACGATTATGTCTTAAAACTGCAATTTGAGCAGGGACAATGAGAAGTGAAAATACATGCTCAATCCCCGACGCGCATCACATTTATTTTGTCTAATTGTATCCTGGGCTTCGTCATTCACCGTGATCTTGACGTTGTTAGAACCACGTAAGATCCGAAATAAAAGTATCGCCTCGCGAAAGTTTAAAACAAAAATATCAACGAACACTTTCCTACCGAACGATTGAGTCACCGGTCTTAACATCTCAATATATTTTTAGAGAGCTATGGTTAGTTACTTTATGTTACGTAGCTCCACTCGAGTTTGACTTTTAAAAGAAAAAAAAAATATCACCCCACTCCCTTGAATTTCACTTCCTTCATTCCGCGTCGTACGAAATACCTTTAGCAGAGTATTGATGGAGAAAGGAAGCGCAGAAAAAAAGAAACTCCGGAACATGTTTTTTTCTGCACTTCTAAACTTTAAAATACAGTACAAGAAAAAAAGAAAACAATTCATATTTTCGCTTCCTTTCCTCATTCCGAATAGTTTCGAGCCTCTGGAGGCCCCACACGATATCCCCTCGGCCGAAAAAACCAGAGGCATGGCCAAGCTGGGCAATTTCGACTCTTTTTTTCCGACTTCCCTTAGGCTTCCTGGACAACGTACGCCGATACCCCCGGCGCACAATGAACAGCTAATATCACGCGCCACGAAACGAGGCCCTTCTCACGGAACGCGCAGCGCTGTTTTCACGTGGGGAAGTTTGAACACGCAAAAAACCGAGAGCTATTTCTGCGGGCGCGCGAGACAACCACGCATAATGTCACGAGCTGCCAAAAAAATCAACCGCGTTCTTTTTTCTTTTTCCTTTTCATCTCTTCTTGGACAAGCTTTCTACGCTACTATAGAAGCACGTGCGTGAGAGCCGTTATCCTAGTAAGAGTGTTGTTCCTTCCCCCTTTCCTCTCTCTCTCTCTCTCTCTCTCCCAAACAACCTCCGTCGTCGTCGGTGAGCCCACCAGCGAAAAGATGGAGTGCAAATTGTGCGGCGCCGCGCCTATGTTGTGAAACGCCCACCGGTGGAATATCGAAGACACGGACGGCTGGTCCACATTGCATTGATCGTCCTTCGGTGGGACCCCCCCTTGCGAAACCGGTGTGTCTCAAAAGGGAGGACTTTGGGGGACCTGTTTTCTGCGAGGCGGTGGGACTCGGGCGACTCGAGCGAAGGAGCACGCCATCGTTAACCGAACCGTCTGTCTCGGAATGTAGATACACGCACATGCAAGGTCGTGTCTCGTTTGCGTTGTCTGGGCCATTAGATGCCGTATAAAAAAGAAAAAAAAATGAAGAAAAAAGGAAGCGAACGGGAAGTTATGTGAAGTATCGAAGCCGCTCACAAAAGGGGTCTGTTATCGGGCTGTCATTGTGTGCGTAGCCCAGTGCATGCTCTTGATTATGAAATCCTTCATAGAGAAAATAAAAGAAATTCTAAGATTATAAGCCTCGTGGCCCTGCTGATGCGTCTTTTTTTTTTTTTTCTTATTCCACGCGAGCTTGACTGATAGATTCTGAACAAACGATTTGCGAAGCTCAACTGGCTTCCTGTTAGCTCGATCGAGTCTTAGAAATAGGTTTAATGGACTTCCTTTACTTCTCTTACTTCATACTTTGCCATTTAACTGAAATCTTTTACTGTGTCTTTGAATTTATTTTCTGCGAATTTGAATGAGACAAACATAGCCTCACAAAATAAAACAATATCTCTAGACCTCTAGTTTTTCTTTTAGATACAAAGCCTTTTTCATTGAACATTAGTGAAACATTTACGTAATATACAACACCCATTTTGAATTTTTTTTTTCATTTATTGCGATTGTGTAATAACCATTGCACAAAGTTCAAAATGAATGAATCTTTTAAAATTAAGAGAAAAGTGAAATGATGTGGGCTGTTAAAAGAGGAGATTATGCTAATGACGTTCGAATGTTAAAAATATAACCATAAACCTTCAACCTTTTTTTTTTTGTTGTTTTAAAGACGCGAAGGCAGTGAGTTTGTTTTAAGTGCATTACGTTTACCGAAGGCATTCTCTTCAATAGGATTACAGCCTAAATGCGTGGCGCTTGTAGGGTAGTTTTGTACTACAAAAGCAGGGTTGTGGTTCGAGAGGCTCCTGCTCCAACCGAGGCTTTGCGTAAGCCGATGAAAACTCTTCTGGGAAACGCTCGCTGCAAAAACGAAGTTTTATCAAAAGATTTGTTTATAAAAAAATAATAAAAACACTAAAGAAAAAGCACTGAGTACTTTTTAATTACTAGCATGTACCTTTTACATATATACGAGGGGTGATCAAAAAGTTCCGGGACTGATTTTGTTGCGAAGAAAGTGAGGGCAGTACAGTGATGCGCGCTCAGCAGTCGAAGGAAGGGACCTTCGCGTCTCATTATACCAAAGGGCGTCGGTCTGTGAAAATTTCGAGCGGCGCTACACTAGTTTGTTTGACCACATGCACGAGCATGATGGCGATCTTTCCATACACTGCAAACCAAGGCAAGAACGAACATCAATTATGCGTCAAACTCGACAAATGTTTTAAGTGGCACTCGCGCTTCAGGAACGGCAGAACATCGCTGGAAGACCAAGAGCGGTGGGGCGACTTTATCCGCCCTCTCCTCGATTTCAGTGACGTTCTGCCAGTCTTGAGGCGCGAGTGCACTCAGAACACCTCGCACACCTCACTGCTTTTTGACATAAGTCTTCTAAATCATTTCAGAGGTCTCTGTTTTAGATTTGCCGAGTTTGACGTACAATTGATGTTCGTTTTCGCTTTGGTTTGGAGCCTATGGAAAGATCGCCATCATGCTCGTGCATGTGGTCAAACAAACTAGTGTAGCGCAGCTCCAAATTTTTACAGAGCGATGCCCTTTGGTATAATGAGACGCAAAGGTCCCTTCCTTCGACTGCTGAGCGCGCATCACTGTACTGCCCTTACTTTCTGCGCAATAAAATCAGTCCCGGAACTTTTTGATCACCCCTCGTATATATATATATACTACTGGCTAGAGTAACGAAGCAGGGTCTTGATAACTAGAACAATTTATAAACTGGATAATTGCAGAAAACAGAGTTGAAAGCAATAAGGTTCTTGAAAGCAAGCTCGACCCGCAAAGCTTGCCTACGAAACCTTTATTCGACCAAAATGAGAGTACGCTGAAGCAATCTTGAATCCTCACCAAAATACTTATTCATTCAAATTGAAGCAGTTCAAAACCGAGCAGCCCGCTACATTTTCACTAACTACGATTATACAACCAGTGTCTCTTCGATGAAAATAAGCCTAAATTTACCTGCTCTCAAGGCACGCCACTAGGTAGCACGCCTTTGCTTACCCCCTTAAGCTTCATCATTGTCATCCCGCCGTTAGAAATTCATTCCTGCTTAATCCCACACGGTCATCTCGTCGTCTCAATAACTCCCGCAATTTTCAACGCATTTACGGTTCGGTGTAACACAAATCATACCTACCACTAACCATTGTGGGATGAAACGGTCTTCCAGAATCTCCCGTGCTCATCACTGACCCTGTGGTTTTTTTTTAAAACTCCATCATCTTGCATTTTAGCTGCACTGATTAGGTTTCCAATGCTGCTACTTTTCAGTTTTTGTTCGCGGTAGTGTGTGCTGTTTCTGTTCTTTAGTCGTTCGTGTTTCCAAAATTTCATTATATAATTTTCTTCCGTGGCCCCTTCCCTACGTAATGCCCTCGCAAGAGGGACCTCATGGAAGAAACTAATGAATGGAATGAAAAGTGCGTTAAAATAGAGAAATAAAGTAGTTGATACCCTTTAAAAAAAATACGCGCTGAATGATAGGAACAGGACCAGAGCGGCAGAATACGAAGTTTACAACTTTTAACTGAAGGTTATTGTTTGCATGTCTCCTTGTCTCCTTTTTTTTTTTTTGCAATTAGCATTTAGTTGAAAGTAGTGCTTCGTCTTTCGTACGTGTTTTGCTCCCTGGTTTATGGCGCATATTGTGTGGTAACATCTATTTCATAATAAATTTTATATATATATATATATATATATATATATATATATATATATATATATATATACAGGGTGTTTCAGAGAACTCAGGCCAAATCGCTCCTGCGAAAACTGTTTAGTTACTGGCCTCTTAATAAACCGAGGGCGAGGCGAGGCTGGGGAATTTTATTATCAGTGCGCAGTCAATTAAAATTCGGCATTAGATGGTGGGAACGTTGAAAAAAAACGAATAAAAAAAGAATGTTTATCTTAGCATAACAGACCGTACGCCCAGCGTTTCTTAAACTTGCAAGGACTATTGTGAGGGAGATCCAGCCGTCGTGCCCCTGTTGGCTAAATTTAGAACTACACAAACGGGGACAACAACAACGTCGATTATTTGTTTGTGTTTGGGCGCAGCGCTCGAGCCATTTAGCCTAACGTTGCTCAACATTTGGTTGAAGCTCGTGTTTAATCATTGAAGCCGAACGCGGGCGCAGAAAACAGTCTGGGCAAGAGTCGTGCTCAAGGTTTGCCCCGCGCTGAATCGAGAAAGATGAAGCGAAGAATCCAGTGCACGCGACTTGTGTTGTTGGTAAACACGGCACTCTGGGTAAAACAAGCTAAACGTAGCTCCCCCTATAGTTAGACCTCCTCGCCAATAAACGTCCTACATTGTCGTAATGGTAATAGGTTAGAAAACAAAGAAATGTTTAATTGTATATTCCTACACATTGTTGGGAAGTTGGCCCGTGATGACTTCAAAGAAAATACATTCTCCCATTGAAACCGGCATTTAATAATGAAGTTGTGTGCAAATAAGATGGTAGGACATCTAGACAAATTGGTATACCGCGTAATTATTAGTCTCGTGCGATGTCTACCCAAATTACAATGATTATTAGCGATTTCCAGGCGTGTGTTACAAATATGCAATAGTGAAAAAATTATGCTGCTGAACTGTTTACGTTAGTGATGACGCCAGGTACGTACAATATTGTATTTGCTTATTAAGTCGAATATCATAAATATGCATCCTGCCACTTTAACCTCATAAGTAAACAGTAGCTTGGCTTTCGTTGTAATACAAAATACGCGCAACGGAAATAACTATTACAGTACCATAACGATCAAAGCGAACAAATTCACACACTTATACTAGTGACAAAATCCAAAAATGTCAACACATTATATATTCTCAAATACACTTTTGCGACTGTACTATAAGCCGAAGCACATGCACATCAAGTATTGCTAGTGCACAAACTATTTTAGAAGCTTCCCTCTTTATCAAGAATATCAACGAATGAGTGTTCCCATTCCGATCCTTATTTTAAACTTTTATTTGCAATCGCGCTGCTAACTTTACGTAATCTCGATTTGACGATTTCTCAAGACTAGAACAATTTCAATGCCGTATCCCAACTTGTTTTCCTTCCTTAGTTTGCTTTCCAACATTGATTCCCCAGCCATATTTTAACCACTTCCATAGCAATTTCATTTCCAAAGCAAGACATAACATGCTACCGGCGGGATGCGCGCCCTACAGGGGGCGCTTCTCTAGCTATCATCACCAACTTCTGGTGATCAACAACCCGACTTGCTGGTAGCTAGTCGGGTTGTTCCTAGGCTGCACTGATGATGTCTCCCGTATGGGAGACAAAACGTCTACTCATAAATTGTTGACGTTGTTATATAAGTCTGAGGTATTTGCTTTGTAATCATGAATCCTGGCTTTTGGAACATTTTTGTATCCTCACCAACGTCTGCGACGAGGCGGCTATTTGAGAACGAGCGGACAGAGCAGATTCCTCGGTGCGTGTCAGCCGTCGGCTCGCTTCATACGTTGTTTGGGTATCGCACTAAAACCTGTTTCACACGTTGTGCTTATTTTGTGGTGTGAAACTTTATCGTTGCTTGAAGACGCAGCACTAGTAGTCGTGCTAAGCAAACACTTATGTTGCTGCAGTGTTGAAGCGCGACGACAGTGGTTAACTATTCGCTACCCCAGTATAAAGTGCAGAATCATAAAACTAGAAGATCCAGCGCTTTACCCTAATACAAGACCCACCCCTTGTGAACAGGGTGTGATTTTTTCTTTATTATACGAACAAGATGAACCTGAGGAAGAAATGACTCATCAAGTTGGAAATCGGCAAGCCAAACTCGAACCCGTTTCTCATGTGAAGAAAACACTCGAATGAAATCGATTTCGTGTACCCCGATAGTTGCATTGTGCTCTGTGAGTGCTGCTTTCTTATTACCTCAAAGTTGATTCGCTTCTGCATTTGGAAAACCAGCAAACCAATCTTTCTCCTAAACAACTGTTTAGAAGAGGCGGTGGCTGGGGGGAGTGCTTATTCGCCAGGTCAACGCGGTGGCCGACCGGGGAATGCGTGTTCGAAGAATGCGTGTTCGTCCGGTCGACACGAAACGTGGGAAGCCACCTTCGTGACCGAGACCTGCAAGATCTTGAAAGTCGACTACATTTCCGAAAAATGAGCCATACACCTGTTATGAATTACGACTGCTTTTGTATATTTGTGTTTGCGAACTCAAACAATTGTGCAAAATCTGTTGTGCACTACTCAGCGAGCTCAGTTTTCAAATTTATAATCACTCCCTGGCAAACGTTTTAGAAAACAAATGAACAAATCGCCTTAATTCGTCTGGCCAAGTCCGGCAATTTATGAAGTTGTTGGATTTTTATATTTTACTTCGAGCATAAGTCACGTCGTGTACGCACTCTTTTGCCCTATATTTGATGCGGGAGAGAGAAAGCGCCCCTGAAAAAGAGCAGCAGCCCCTTAAACTTGGTCCGCACGGTACCGTAGAAATGCTACCCAGTAACTGCAGAATCCCACACGGCAAACTCAGTAGCCCAAGCCTGTGTGCTAAACAACAGCGCACACGTGCACAGCTAAGGTGACAGCATGTCCTACACTCTGGTAACTGCAAAGCAATATTTTCCCACAAAAGCCTCTACAGATCCCAAAGAACAAGATTTAGGGACGCCGTGGTGCACGCCACGCAGGCTGTCATATCAAGATCCAGTTTTGGTTATGAACATGTTTGGCATATGTCAAAAGCGACGTAGAGACGCTGAAAATCGGTAGAAGAAGCTCACTCAAATATTATACTCTTTATTGTCATAAATGAACCTTTGTCAAATGGCACAGATGCGAAGTAACATAACAAGTCTTTGCGATTGCTTAGCGCGTCATCTGCTCAAATTACAATCGCTACGCCACGCAAGAGCACCCACGAAGTGGTGCCACCGAAACATCTCGTCACCAATAGCTCATTACTTTGATTGTCAACCGTTCCACCAACCAGATTCTACTTTACCTATTTGTTCGTGTTTTTTTTTTATCTGCCTGACCCATCGATATAGCGGCTATTTATTTTGAAGTCCCTATCATGTAACACTTTATGCACATGCTTTTGCAGTGAATGAAACAAAACGAGGTTAATTAAAATTAAGTTTGTAAAGACTTCGGTAGTGTAAAGCTTTCTTTAACTTGATGCATTTGAGTGTTTTGTAGATAGGATAAGCCTACAGCTCCTAGATTGATCTTACGATGAAATAGTAAAAGTCAATTGGAGATATTGCCTAATGCTTCGCTCCGTTCAATGCAGTGGGCTATCTATTCCTCAAACTAGCCTTGGGAATAAAAAAAAAAAAGACCTTCCGAACATGGCGAATAAAAACAAACAAACAAAAGTGCGTTTTCGACATAACTTCAGGTATGCCGTTCATGAGAAATCCTTGACGGAACTCTTTGGCTGCATGCGATTAATCTTTGTGCCATAGTTAACAAGGCTACCTTTCGTAGCCTTAAACTAAAATATGCGAGAGCGTCCACAAAACAACTTAACAAGGATGTTATTATTGCTCCCCCAGCGCATTGTGAAGTCTATCACGACTCATTGGCTATTCCATCAACTTTGAATTTGAGCTACCACTAAAAATGTTAAACACCATTAGCATTGTTTAATAATTGCGCAATGATTAAACCTTGTTGGTTTCTTTTCTCTTCAATTATTTTTCACACAATTTCTTATAAAACAAAACAAAAATCATTTGTAGAAAAAAATGTATTGAACAAGTGTTAGCGGTAATGCGTTAAAGGTAACGACGTTACGGTAACGCGCTACTTTTTTCGGTAACCAGTAACGTACTCGTTACTTTATAAAACAAAGTAACTGGTAACATACTTACATTACTTATTTTGAGTAACGGATAACGGAGTTACGTTATTCGTTACATATTCTTCTCAAGAAAAAAAAAAATACACTTCAAATTTGTTCGTGTTTCTAGGCGCTAAGCCAAGTAAACTTGTAAGTTTTTAGCGCTTTTCTTTGCGTTTTTTTTTTTTGTGAGTACTTAGGTGCAACTGTGGAAAAGATAAGAAAATTATGTTGAGTTTTTGCATAGACATTGTTTTTTTTTTTAAATATGGCGGTTTTGTATACCTTTAAGGTCAAAACAGTAAAACGCGTTAATTCATAATTAAAAACGTAACGCAAAAGTAACATGTGTTACATTTTGTCGGTAACGACAACGGTGACGCGTTCCTTTTATTTTGAGGTAACGTAGGTCGGTAACGCGTTCCTTTTATTTGCAAGTAAAGAGCTACGTATTTCGTTACTCTTTTCCGGTAACGCCTACAACACTGGGTTGAACCCAGCGTTAAAGAAAATATTCAGTAGAGGCATTTTTTAACTATAATAGGTAATCGCCCAATTATCACACCTTTCTAAACTGGAAGTGCTGAGCGGGGACTTGGACATGGAAATAACTATTTCACTGATATGCACTTGTTCAAAGCTTATGTCTCATTAGAGCAGAACTGACCTACATCCAGTCTAATAATATACCTCATGCAGAGACAGTTATATAAACATTGCAGTGCGATGCGGCTGTCTAAAACTCGATAGTACACTGTAAACCCAGACCAATTCGTTAGATTGGGGCTCTTGAATAGAACATGTCTCTTTATTCTTCATTTGTGAAAAGACTATGACCTCATCAACAGCCCCCTACGTATACTGCGCTGCATATGTTCTAATCCTCATGATACACGTTTTTAACTAATGTAGCCGGCATACCTTAATTCAAAATGGAAGTCTTAGAGCCAGATATGTGAGCCAAAGTAATGTTTCTCCTATGCGCGGTAATTACTAGAGTTCATTAGCATTAACTTTTTTTATTTTCGACTTCTCGAATTATACAGTAAAAAACAATTGCGTCCAAGTGCGGGAATTTAAACTTATTACAAAGCGTGGGCAGCATTTGGTTTTTTGCTTAGGCGTTTAAATAAACATATAAAACCAGTATAAATAGGCCAAGTGATATATAATATGACGAAATAACACTCAAGAGCGTTGGGACAAATAAAAACACGAGACCCTTTCAAAACATGCTAGATCCGTCCTTTCTTCTTCTGAGCACTTTTACTTCCCAGACCCTGAGTACGTTAAGTACGATTCGTTAGTTGTCAGGCAACAGAAGGTACGGCGTTACCAACTTCATTCCCCGCCATGAAGCTTACCGATTGTCCCATTCGTGTTTAGCGAGACGAAGAAAGTAGGGCGCGCTCCTCTCGCCAAATGACTGCGATAAGCGGCTTTACTTACTGCTCTGCCAAGGCTCAAGGTTGACCTTGCCGAGAGGACTCGGCGTTCTTGGCCGGCAGTAAAACAAAATAAACTCCGGCACGTGCGCTCCAAGTGAGTAAAGCAACGCCACATGAAGGGGATCATTTCACTTGTCCCAACACCCTCATAATTGTAGAAAATGAAGAGAGTAGGTGTTCCGACGCAGAACAACGCAAGACAGTGTATCGCATTGGCCGTGAAAGAGATAACTGGCCTGTTCTATTCAATTTATGTTGCTGTGTTCACGTCGATAATTGGGAGAAGCAGTAAAATAAACGTTAACCTTACCGTATCAAAGTGTATCTTTCGTTGTTGAAACAGCAAAATCCTTAGGGTGCCGTGACATGTCGGTCGGTATTCGAGGCGTTATTACAACGATCTAGATAACAAAATTGAGTTTTAATTAAGATAAAGGTTCGTAAAATTAAATCCATACTAATTTTACTTTTAAAATTGCAACAACCAAAGCCTCGGTAATAATGGGAAGAAGAATTAAATGTATGGTAGTCTGTAATAAAGCAAACTGCTTAAGTCCGGCATAAGATAAATGCCCACACATTTTGTTTCATCGTGCATTCGAAGCAGAAAATATGCCGACATATTTTGGGAGATAAAAGTAAAGGTTAATTTTTTGATGGCATCCGAAATTTACATATTTGCATGAATCACAACAGCACAATCGAATAGTCAATGCTAAAATTTGTACCGAAATATAAGCTATCATTCACATTGTCTCGGCTCCAATGCAAAAAAAAAAAATGGCCTTTCCTAGTGTTGAGTAATCACAATAAACAGAAAAGATATCAGTTTGTTTTAACTCTGGGCGCTAACCTGACACAAAAATGAAAACCAAACAATACCAATTTCTAGTTGTCAACACCGAGAGCGGAGAGGTACTCCCCCTAGGGTACGGAAACTCAACTGATTCTTTTGTATTATACACTACTCTACCGCGACGCAGTTAGAATGAAAGATCAAAGGACGAGTTTGTCTCAGGAGATTCGAAGGAGCGGAACGACATGCTCGTAGGGAGCCGCAATCGTTTGTAGGAAACAGATCAAATGCAGTCGTTAAACTCCCAAGTTCCGGGCTGAAAAAAACGCGCAGTGCTTCGCTGAGGCTCACTGAAGCAAAGAAAACACCTCCCACCCACCCACCCCGGTCCTTACTCTAATCTGCGAGAGATCAGGTTCCCGTTCCCGCAACGAGAGACGCCAGATACCTATGCTAATTGCACGGCTCAGTTTATCAGGCTAATGATCCTTATAACTGTGGTAAGAGTTCGCGAACTTTCTCTCTCTCTCTCTATCTTAGTCTCAGTGACGTTAGCACAACAAACAAAATATTCTCCATAACGTCCAGGAAAGATTTGTTACTGGACGGTTGGTTGCGTCGGTCGTTTGCTCCTCTTCTCATTTGTCAAGTAGGGCGGAACACAAGATTTGTAGCAATCTATAAGACTTTGTTCTTGCGAGAAAGCAAAACTACTTCCAAAAATTGTATTAAACTAGGTTTCATGTTAGTTTTATTAAAGATATGTCCCCAACTATTGCTTACGCTTGCTACTCTGTGAAGTTGCAAACGCTAAAAATATTGCATATATATATTTTTTTTTGTTCGTCATGACGCGGTACTCAATCTCCTAATTGTTCATGCTCCTAAGCTTTTGAAAATGTCGGGAACGTTTCTGCGCCTCGGGGCAACGCTTGGCATTACTGAAAGTGTGTTAGTACTAGAACATATTGATTGGAAAACCTTATCAACACTGATTCAATTTAAAGGCCGAGTTGAGGTGTGCATCAACCAAGTAAGATTTGTCTTTGAGTTAGCAAGGTTCATCTCCGCAAAGAAGCGGTTGGCAGGAACTTACGTCACTAGAACTATGTGTCATCGTAATTACGAAGCTTGGAACGTTTCAGAAATGTAGTGAACCGTTAAGGGGACCATGAAACGATTCTGAAATCTAATTTCATCCACAGATCGTCGTAAAAGGTGTGAAAAGAAACACAAAAACACAAAAATAGGGAGCCAAAAAAAAAATTCTTCGCTATATAACTTTTAAAAGAAAACTGGACTCGTTTGCGCCTTCTTTCCTTCGAAAGCTCTCGGCCTTTTCACAGCGATGCATCCGCGGAATCGCAGCGCGTCAGCCGAATCCACGTCGCCTATTGGGTAAGAGAATACCTCACCAGCACCGCGATCGTAAACAATAAATAGCCGGCGAATGTTTCCTAAATGTTTTGTTAAATAATATTCAGATCCACACTTTGTAGCATAATTAGAGATCTGACGAAAATTGCCAAATTTGATAATGCTGAGAGCCAAGCGCCATCTATCGTGTGGTAAACGAAGCAACTACTTCGCGTGCGCAATAGGGCCGACACGCAGCGTCGCTCAGTTAATTGGTCTCGACGACCAACGAACGTTTATTTTTCTACGTGTTCTTCTCGCGCGTCCCGATTTCAAGCAGCAAGAAAAAGTACTTGAAACAGACCACGGCGAACAAGAACGCTGGATCGACAAACACCCGAGAAAAGCGACAACGGCCACGAATCCACCAACCCCGACCAAGCGAGCTCGGCAGATAGGCCTAGCAGGCACTCCGACTCGGCGCAGCGTTGCTTCAACGGTACTTGGTCTAGACCATCTGCCCACGACCGGCTGGCGTGATGAATGGAATATGCCCGCGCAACCCTTGTGGACCCTTCCCGTATTATAGTTTGATCGCTGACCTCAATTTTAGATTAAAAGGTGAGGTCAATCTCTTCCCCTTGTTTTCCGAGGCAGTGTTGAAGAAACACTGTCGTCGAAAAGAGACTCTCGACTATTCTATCTTCTTGTTTTGTGTGATATACACCAACTCATGTTTACAAACAAACCGGAGCGCCCGGAGCGCCCCTAGCGGACGCCACCGGCGCCGCGCATGCGCGATGGGGGTGTGGGCAAGAAGTTCGCCGTCGCCCATAAACAAACCATTCAAATGCGATGTTGTCGGCGTCTGTGTGAGTCCCCCTGCCCTTTTTCGCGTTCGAATTGTTGGTTCTACGTCTTCCTGGCGATGTCTGACTATCTTGAGCGGCGTCAGCGAAATTACCGAGGCTTGTTACACCGCAAAACTTCGCGTGAATAATGTGACATGTGGCGATTCATTCCGCGTGGACGCCGCAGATTGTACGCTAAAGCCTGATTCGCATGATGAGATTTCGCTCGGAGTTTTCAGTCGCGACGCCGCTCGGGCTGCAAAAGCGTGAACGGTAGCTGAGATGGTCGACGACGATACTGAAAATCGCAAGCAGAATCGGACCAACTGAATTAGGCATAACAAGTCGGTGTAGGTCACTGGTAACAATGACCAACATCTCCTTGTATCTACTGTTTACATCGAGCCTGCTTACCAACCTTCAAATTCAAGTCTTTTGAGGCCTGCACTCACTTCTTATCGCAAGTACCGGTCCAACTGTAGTCTAAGAGAGCAGACGACAAGCAGAAACGTTTGAAAGAGCAGACGACAATTCGAACAATCAGGCGGCCGTTTGAACTTGAAGACGCACTGAACGTAGTCCGCAGGTGGTCCGCACAACTTAGCGGTTTTCCGGCGTTCATGTTGGAACGAAACAAATAAATCTGATTACCACAAGTATCCGTGAATTTAATCCAAAGTGCTTCCCGCCCAAGCAATCGTTGTCCGACGCCGTCTGCTTTTCCCTTTTCACGGCACATATCCAGATTCTCGGACGAACCGAGCACGTGAAAACTGACCTTCAAACCTTTCTCGGCACTTTTGGTACGGCCCCAGTCGCGGCGTTTTGACGAGAAGGCAGGTTTTTGTCTGGTTCCTTTCAAAACAACGCAGGAATACACGTCTGGCATGGGGACTTCTGCCCACAGCCCCAGACCGGAATAGCGACCGACGCGCCACCACCGCGCCGTGACGTCACAGAGATGAGTTCGTGTATAGAGCTCAAATAAACGCCGTATGGATTACCTTCGTAACACGGTATGTACACTTCGTTATTAGTACGCCATTTTTATTCTGACACGACTGCACGTTACTGTCGAGCTATAACAGTTCGTGGGAGCTACGTGCAATGCCAGTCCAACCTTCCTTTGCCAAGTGTCACGTCGTATCGAGTTGCAATCGTAAAAGATCGGTCCCGAAGCGCTTACCAAAAGCGCAAATACAGCACTTCCATCAAACGCGCGCGTCCGCTCCGAGTGTGAACAGGTATTTACGTGGTCCTTGCTGACGCTGTCGTAGTTCAAACGTATCTTTTTTAACGTCGGGTCGCTTCTGCATCTCCGAGGCCGCGAAAAACGCCGCGGCAATTTGTTTCCATCTACGTCGCTTTGCAAACGACTGACAGGGGCCGCCTTCTACCAACAATGACAGTTGGGTTGACTTCTGGAGTCTTCACCGGAAGACTCGCCGCTCTTCCCAACAGGCATACCGGCGTATGGGACTAGTCCCATGCTGTCGCTGTAGCGCAACATATCTCATTGAATTTCGCTCAGCTGCGATGTGTCCATGGCTATCGCGGCGATGAGAGGCTCCGATTCAGAAAATACGTCGCTGACATCAGCGCCATCAGCGCAGTAAAACCTACCGGCGCACCCCCAACTCGCCGCCGCTATCGCTCCCATTCTCCTACAGCCGAGAGAACTTCCGGTTCCTGTGCCAGGGTACGTCACGACCGTCAAAATTATGCCGCAACTTGTTTTGCGGTCAGTTGGAGAGAAAGAAAAAGTCGATATTTCATTAATTTTTTTGTGTAGAAGCTAATAAACCGAGACGAAAACGGATTCCTGTTCGGCATTCAGTGAACGTTGAAGGTTTAATGTAAAAGTTATCTGGCAAAATTAAAAAGGTCATTTCATGGTCCCTTTAATAAAAACGCTCGTGGGGAACAAAAGATATTCGGCGTTCAATTTGTGATATACTATTAATCAAACAACCTCAGTTATTAGATTTATTTGAAGCTACCAATGGCTGAAAGCAAGCCAGTGTTAGGAATAATTCCTAACACTGGCTTGTCATACAACGCACAATAAATTATTGCCCCCTCAAAAGTTCATTATACCTTAAAATACAGAAACACAGAGCTAATAAAACAATATTTCAGGAGGCGGCGCTGCCTAAGACGATGAGTGGCAACATCCTCTGTCGGTTAAAATTTTCCCAAATCGAAAGCGGGCCCCTCGTCTAGAAATGTTTCCATCAATATCTGACGACCGACAAAAAATGGAAGCAAACAAACACACCCACGCACAAGGACCGTAGTAGTAGCTTTACATCGCCTTCTACTCCCCTGCACTCAACGTAAAAGAGGTTTTGCTTCAATGTTTAATGTCGGCCCTGCCGTCGAAAAAGAGCAATTTGTCTCGTGTTTTTTTTTTGTTTTGTTTTGTTTTTTCCCTGGAGAGTGACATCTACATTCCCTCGGGAATTGTTCCAGCATGTCTTACATCTATCACGGAATTGTGTCACATTTATCCAATGAGAGTCAAAGATGCTTCCTACAAGATTGCTCAGTGCAGTAGCGATTGGGCAATGAATGAGTCGACAAATTCTGCTTTGAAAATCGAACCCAGTTTGATGCAATCGGTACTGCTGCATTACATAAACAAAATTGAGCCATGGCGCAAGCATTAGATAATAAAGAATTTTTTTCGAAAGAGGCCACGCAATTCGGAAATCATTTACGCGCACTCTGTATACAAAAAAAAAAAAACCCTGAAAATTAAATGATAACGAATAAATTACAACAATGAAGTAGAATCTGCCCATTGCGTGCTCGATACACCTTACACTGGCGCCTCCCGGCTATAACACTAAATGTGTGTAGATTGTCTGCACTGGTTGCGAAATATTTGGATTTATAAAGGTGATCATCTGTGGACATGTGACATGTCTCTGCTTACAACGGTTGAGACGCGCCACATGTCCAATTTTAGAGTTTCAACAAGGCGAGCACACGTCATGTGCAGTAAGCGTTACCGACGTCGTTTTAAGACTGACAAATTCTTCAACATGAATTTCTTTTTTAATCTTTCTCTTTAGCATTACAAAAAACCATAGGTTTTCTTTACGATCAATTCATGCTTGTTCTATGTGGACGCATTTCTGTGCTGTGGTCGTTTATAATCCTGGCTATCGATATCCTAAACAAAGACAGATATACCTAAATTTTGGTAGCCGATAATCCAGACCCTTTATTATCAGCTCGCGTCGGTCCAGCCAGCGAATGCGGAATATTGCGGAGAGCGTTTCACAACTGGAAAGGAACGACAAACGAACAATGCCGTTACCACAAAATATTCCTACCGCTGCTGCTTATTCACATAAAAAAGAAAGCGCGGAGCGGATCCTCGAGATCCCCACAATGTTTACAACGCGGAAACATTGTGTACACAACGAACCGACATGCGTATCAATGACGTTTAGCTCCATTGTCATGACGACCTTGTTATGGGCACCATAAGTTTCACCAGCGTAGCTACCGCGCAAACGTGCGGGCGACGCATGAAGCCCTAGCGACCCCGTTCGACGGTTACAGACCGTTCCTACCTTAAAAGCTGCCTGGAAATGCCGTGACGCAACGCGAATCTGGAACGATAAACAATGAGGAAGTGTTATCTGCGGCCCCAAGTTAAAAAAAAAAAAGAAATCTCTCCTGAAACAAACGCCGGAAATCAAAGTCAGCCGACCAGCGCGTCGTTGGCAATCGCATGCAGAACATTTGGCATGACAAAAGGGGCTGGGAGAGGAAAACCGCTCGGATTGTTCGTCCTCCGTGCGCGAGAATTTGGGACGCATTAGTATCGCGCGCGCTGCGCGCGCGAGGCTGACACAAAGTTGTGTTCGCTCTACACCCTCGATTTCAGAGGCAAGTTCTTGGCACATGCGAGTGACATAAATGTCACCCAACGTCGCTAGTGCCGCCGATATTTTGATTTAGGCGGCGCCCTGCTCGTCGAATCGTAACTTTCGTGAACGTGCTTGTCACATGCGGGTTACATTCGTGTCATTGATTCTCGCCACTGTGGCCAGTATTTACATTTACGTACCCACCTCGTCATTTGTAGCTGTCCCAAAGTACGTGGCACGGAGGACTTCCACGACTAATGCATTCTTTTAATTATGGAAACATGCGTTCTCCGCGTCACGGCGTTGAGTTTCTTGCGGAAAGCGGTTTCGACGGATATGTTTAAAGATCTCATGGTGCTCGAAATTCTACAAACAATCGCCATAATATTTGTGCCGACGCAAATCTCAAGCTAAATCGTATATTTTGTTGGAATCAAAGAGGCTGCTTTCAAATAAAAACGCACGCTCTGAATCAAATTAAATCTTTTATTTTTAAGCACTACCCCCCTCCCCCCCCCCTCCCTTTTTCTTCCCCTGGAAAACTCTGGTGTATTTAAACAGTTTGATTGCTGCTGTTGATGTGCTTTTTTTCTTTGCCAAAATATCGTGTTCACTAATACCACTATAATTAATATTTACATAGAAAGATGGCGTTTCCTTCGAAGTATGCTTTGACACGCGCGGTTGGCGCGTTGGCCCTAGACAATTTCCCTTAACAACATGCGCGCACCGTGGGATCGCGGCAATGTGTGATAATGCAGAAACGTTTGTATGCAAAAAATAATCCAGCGCAAAAAAAAAGAAACCCTTTTAACGAGTGGAAGGGATCCTCAGGCACAGCTAATAAACATTTAATCATACGGTAGTGTCTAGACAGCGTGAGGTTAAGCCTGCCAGAGCATGGAGACACTGCTACACGCTGCAGATAAAAGCAATTTATCCTGTGCAGTGCAACTACTACCCTGGGGTCTTAAGCGTGCTTCAGATATAGTAGTGATACACGACCGGAAGCTTGTACGTTGCCCATCTAGATTGAAATAGGAAGGTACGGGTATTGAGCCATGGATCCGAGGACCCCCGGGGTCCCATAGAGACAGCTTGCGTTTCACGTGCTCCGAGCTCCGGTGCGTTAACACACCCGGCATCCTCTCTGTCGTACTTTATCACACAAAATACAAATATCGAAAAGAAACATAAAACCGCCGACGCCAGACTTAGAATTTTCAAGTAATTTCAAAACGCACCGTTAAAAAAAAGAAAGAAGAAAATCCTGTCGAAATGAATGATAACTGCAAATTCGCTATGGAACATAATAATTTCGCGAGGCACTAGGCACAACATTCGGCAACACGATCATGACGTTTTTGTTACTGCTACGTAATTTAAAATTTCTGACAGCAACTTTGCACTTGAGTTGCGATTCTGAAACGTTTCTCAAAGAATGTGGTACGAAATTGCAAGGCGAGGGTGTATTCTGCATGAGTTACTTTTGCCGTTTCTTCTTGTTTTTAATGATTAGGAAATAAAAAAAAAGAAACGACAGAGTCAACATTGTTAGTGAGTTTCTGTGAATTCCTTCCACTTGTGCCTGTGTCTGTTTTGAACTCTTTTTTGTTTTCATTGTATGACATTCCTTCACCAGGTTACTTTTATTTGTAACTAATGCCGATTTCTATAGGGTACACGCAGAGTGCAGGTGGCTAAATAAAGCTAAACAATTCTGGTGCTCGTTTGAACGTTCATTTCTGACGCAATGTTAATTCTCGTAAACGAGCCTGGTACTAAATAAATAGTATAGTTTCACGTTTGAATTACCCGACTTGTTCAACACTGACCCCGAAGTAGTGCCTACTAATGTAAAAGTAACAAGAAAGCTAAAGAAAGTAAAGCAACAAGGCAGGCGAGCTGCAGTGTAATATAAAGATATTTGAGCCATGTCCGTACAGTGGGACTCGCCAAGTTGTGCCTTCTGCCCCTAATCTCTACGCCTTAAGTGCAAAAGACCCGATTTCAAAATTCAAGAGATGGCAAACACCTAAGGCAACCGGACCAATCCTGTTTGTCTTTCAAGGTCACACTACGCAGAGGACATGCACAGATCATAAATCGCCTTATTCAGAAAGACCTCTTCATCGTCAATCTAAGAACTTGAATGTTTGTTACGAACCATTCTGCTTCTCTGCTGCGGACGCGAACGGCAAACACCGCCGGCACGCCCGAGAAAGCAAGCCATACATATGCGCCGCTTACATCGACCAAAGAAGAAAGGACAACATCTCGGTATATACACACAGTACAATCAAATACAAGTATTCGCGACACGTCCCACGACTCATGTAAACCGCATTATGCCGCCACTTTGAAGAGCGCATCTCACACACCATCCACTCGGCGATCAAGGACCCGTGGAGAACGAAGCAGAGCGCCTTGTCGGGCTCTATTGTTCAGAGCAGTGACCGCATGCTGGAGAGGCCGGGTCACGTGGCCACGCCCTATTGAGAGCGGCGCGGCGGAGAGTTGGTCGAGACAAAACACAATCAGTAAGTTGTTCGCGGCTGAAGGCATCAGTGGTTCGCTGTCGACGCGGCATTGATCTAGGTCATCAGAGGTCCGTTTCAAGGCCGCTCCTTTGCCGTCTCGGAACTCGGCGCTAGCCTGTAAACGCCGCGTAATATTACGTAGTCAACTTCATCTTCTGGTTATGTCAGAAAGTAGGCAAAAGTTGATTGGATACAATCGACAAGGCGGTCCTGATGGGAGCGTATTAAGAGAGGATCCCCCTTTTCGAAGACTGCTCTACGTTTCAGACAAAATATGCAATGAGGAACGGTTATCGCTTTATGACGAGCAGCATCTTTCAAAGAACGTTCTCTAGTCATCATGACGGTCCACCCAGACAAGATGGTATCGTGAAGAGTTCGTCCGAAGGACGCCTTTGATAATTTGAATACAATTTCAACTGCCGTCATAAGGCTTAATGTCTTCTTGATTACGGTACTTATCGGAAGTGCTCCGACTCATCGTACTGTAACACCGGTTATCAACGGTAAAATGTGGGGCAATGAAAATATTGTTAAAAACATTCTGGGTCCTTTGCTCAATGTGTACGCAGTTCTCGAGTGCTCGAACCTTTACAATTTGGAATGTTTGACCGAACCTTCTAAAATCCTGTCATCGTAGAAACAAGTGTTTCAAGGCCACGATTAACCAAATAACCCGGAAGAAGGATATTTGCTGAATGAAAATATTCGTGTTGGTGATAAGCCTCCAGGAAGCATTTGGACATATATTGCTTTTTCCTGGCTCTTAAGGGAGATGGAGATGAAGCAAAGAAAACTTCGGATGGAGCATTGATCAGCACACACACAAAAAAGGAGAAAAGCTGGAAAGTAGTTGTGATGAAGCACACATATCAAAGGAATCCCTGTTCTCTACGACGACAATGAGGGCCCCGAGGACGAAACAAGAGATTTAACGTCGCACGATACAAATCATTTAACATCTGCCGAGCCCAACGAGTAGAAGTTTACTGGAGATCAGAATAGACCATTTGGAATATTCCCAAGCGCCAAGGCCCGCACTCAAGGAATCATGGGAACGGATCCCTAGCGATCGCTAATTTTGACCAGTTCCATAGTCACACAGTTTTTGAGCGTAATTCGGAGTCACCCCGAACAAGCGCTTGATATACCCCAAGGACCTGTCATATCACTTTTAAAATTTCTTGTTAATGTGAGCATTTTTCATACTGTGAATGCGATTCACCTTTCAACCTGGCTGAGCTACAGAAATCTCTTACAATATTATCATTCTCGTGATCAGTTGTTTGAGCAGGAATTGCTTAAAAAGCCGAGAAATCGCAACAACAAAAACCACGATTTAGCTCGGAGTCCGCGGGGCTGTTTATTGCATTTTGAGCGTCTATGAAGCTGTACGAGAATGATAATAATGTAAGAGATTTCTGCAGCCCATCCAGGTTAAAGGGTGGACAGCATGCACAGTATCAAAACGCTAACATTGAGGAGAAATTTTAAAAGCGATATGACAGGTCATTGGGGTATATCAGGCGCTTGTTCAGGGTGACACCAAATTACGCTCAAAAGCTGCTGTAACGAAGGATAGGGTTCGAAATTACTGTTCTCTACTGGAGCTGAAGGAACACCGTTCCCATGATTCTTTTAGCGTGAGCCGGGGCGCTTGGGGGATATAGCAAATAGGCCTATTGCATTTCCACTCGCCATGTCGTTTCGTATTTGCCGAATTGATGCAAGCAGCTGACAAAAATAAATCACGATAAAGCAAATAGTTAGCGTAAGGCATTCTAATATATAAATTTCTCAAGCGTGTTTTAAAATAATTTCTTTTTGTTTTCTCTCTTTTTTTTACGGTGCTCGCAAAACAGACTTTTTTTATGGAGCAAGTGAGGAACACTTTTGGTATTCGCCTCCCTAAACCGTTTTACGACCAATCGTAAAGGCAATGGTGGAGTTTCTGGGGTACTTCCTACATAAAATATGGCTAAGAGTGTCGCATGGCGATGTGTCTACACGGACGCAAAACGCTAATTTGAGAAAAAACCAAATTTTCATCGTACGCGCTGGGGAGTTGTTGATAACATAGCCGACTTTAATCTCCAGCCGCTACGCATTTGCACACTTCGTAAGCACACGTAGAAACGTCCCGGGGTTTCAGACGCGTTACTGCGTAAGCCTGGATCGATGTTTGAATGTTATAATTTATAGAAAAGGAACGAAGCGTTTTTGAGGTTTAAAGCTTTTAGTACGCGTTAAGTATCTCGTAAATCCTTGGGCGCCGGCCACACTCTTCTTCCGGTGTATAGGGTTGTAATCAGCGCTCGTTTCCGCAAGTCGTATCCATGATCCACCTTAGCGTGTTCACGAAGGCCGTTGTAGCGAAGAATGATGCTCAATAAACCGATCGGATCTGACGCAAAATAACCGGTAATTACGCGCAGGCAAGCGGTGAAAGGCATGGAGGGTCTCTACTCGCTTGTGCTCTTATCTGCGGCCGGCAATCCCCGAAGAGACAAAAGAGAGAGTTGCTGCCGGTGTCCCGAATGGATAACATCTAGGACTGCGTCCAACGGCCCTCGCATATATTATCGTCAAATAATGGCAGGTAGCTGGAGCATAAAACCGTGCATATATATATATATATTATGAGTTCGTTCTTCCGCGCACGTATATCATTTCGATTTAACCGCTCAGCTTCAGCTATCGAATGAGGATAATAATTACGACTTGAGGAAAAGGTACACTTCAATTGCGTAAGCGCAATTAAAGAACTACAAACTAATTAGCTCTAGTTGCAAAATCTTGAACGACTGAGGCATTCAGAGGTAAGTTGTCTCACTTGCGTCTTACTATATGAATACTTTGGATTACAGTAATTGCAAACGCTGCACTTGTGCTTCTCTCAAGTTGACTTTAGCAGTTCAATCTCGAATATGGACATTTTGTGTTAAGTTAGTGCCCTACATGAGCGAATTTCAGTGTACGAGTAGTTTTTACAACAACCTTTGAAAAGACGCACCAAACCTAAAAAAATCAACATTGATCTCTTTGTGCAAACGTACTGCACTCTGTATAACCTTTTGAATATGCTGTTAAGACATAAAACGCGTGGATGTTAAAATGTTTCCTTTGCACGTAACATCACGTTTAGTAGTGTTTTATTTATTTGAATTTTGATATATGCATCGTTACGCTTGTTCTTTTGAGCGACATAATGACCTAATAAAAACGATTAGTATTTGATGCAATTAATGTTTCACAGGTAGGTTATGCATTACGTAAATTACTACATTATGTGAGTCACAACAACGTTTCCCGCTTTTTTTATGAAAATAAGCAACTCAACCTAATTTTCCCTGATATACGACATTCACAATTCCGGTATAGGGCTTAGAGAACGTAATGACCTGGTGAAAAACTTGGGTGCAAAGATTAGGACGCACACGCACAACTTCAATGGTTGGCCTGAATGTTTTGAGCTATCTCTTTTTCATCTCTTTACGACGAAATAGTTGATGTCAATTAGTGTCCGGAAATTTCCAGAGGAACGATATAAAATAGAGAGAAAACTGGGGTCTTTTAACGCTAGAGGTAGTTCTGGCACGTAAAAAACCCGCAGAAGGCATCAAGCAACCTTTCAGCATAGCTTAGAGTATAAAGGTTCGTTTGTGTATTAGCTGACAGCCTGCCTTTTCTTGGCGTTGACCGCAAAGCCCTTAAATTTGACTTAGTACGTGTAAGCCTCGTTAGTTCGGTGCACACTATCTATTCTTTGAGGCAAGATGTGCAGATATTCGAATGTCCTGCTACGCACCGTTGTTCCACTTATGCATGGAAGCAACATTCAGCGGCTTATTTTGATGTGGCTAGCTCGAACACGTCCACGAATGCATGCGAGAAAAAAAAAGTGGACGTAGGCACATCCCTTCCTTCTTATGTGCAGTCGTGTAAATTAAGTTCAAATTTGCCCCATCAACAACTTAGTGAATTAACTATTTAGCATAAGCTTATATCTTAAAGACAAATCATAGAACCAAGAGAAAACGCATGCGTAACATTAACTGTAACGCCTCAGAAACATTTTCTCAGAACTAGACACACCCAGAAAACAGCAGCATCGAAAAAAAAAAAAAGAAATGCTAATAGTTATTTATCTACTTTTTGGGGGGCAACTTACAAACATAATCGGGCGCGACGCTATTTATGGAGCAGGCATCCTTTTTAATGCGAGCATCACGGTTTTCCAGGACATTAGGCATGGACGTAATCGACAACGCTCCACGGAATTCTTAGGCATCACCGCGAACGATCACGGCATCGTTCATCGTTCTCGAGCTGCATTACAATATACGCGTCAGGATTATGGCACGGGTAGAGGTCGCTGCGCCGTCGCTTTCCCCGCGCCACGAGAAAGAGATTACTTACTCGAGAATCTCTAGAAATTCAGTTCAACGATCGCTTAAAAGTAGGCTAACGTCAACCGAGAGGTAATTTGTCCTAGCGTGAAAAGTCATCCTTCAAAAATGCGTTTTCGAAAAGTAAAAAAAAAAAGTATCCTTTAAAAGTTGGTTTTACTCTTTGCAAGCATGCATTCCAATCCACAAAATAAAAATAAAAAATTGATACTTCAGGTACAGCTAAACTCGGATTGCATCAGGTTTAAATGCGATTCACTGTCGTTACTTACCCGTGATAGCCAGATATAAAGTATAAAAGGCAACAAGTTACAAGCATCGAGGAAAAAGCTTTATTTACACGCATACAAAAAAAAAAATCGTAGGATAGAAGACCTGAATTCAACCAAGACTGCGAGCGTCTTCCGGTATGGCTCATCTGTGCGCACGCAAAGAAGCCGCGCCGAGCTCGGTTGTTGTATAAGAACTTGACCGGGAACGCATGATCCCGGAAATCTATCCGAAACGTCAGTCACCTTGAGTGACTGCTTCTATTGCGGAGCAAGAGGCATTTTTCGACCCGCTCCTGCCCGGCTGCTGCCGGTGCCACGCACTTCGTGCCACGCCTACGTATTGTAGTACTAGCTCTTCTTGCGTCGTTCGCAAACAGGAGTCACGTGCTAGATTTGCCGCGCCCTTTATTCTTTTAGAGAGTATTAATGGTCATTCTTCCGCTATTCCCGCAGGACGTAATTGTCTGTGATATAGTCATCGTCTCGTGAGCTACAAAAAGGTGAAAGACAGGGCAAGAACAAAGGGGCGATGGGACTACCCCGGAAATCCGGCTTCGGTTTATCTGGTTTTATTTCGGACCTCAGGATAGGGCATTTGTTGAGCGCGGGTCAAGTAGGCTTGAGAGGAGCGAGTTCATGGCGAAGTTGTAGCGGTAGGGTTTGAAGGAAACATCGTAACGCGTTGCGATGTTTCCGGTTCCATTTTCGGTTCCATTTTCGGTTCCACCTTCGTTTTCATTTTCGGTTCCATCGGGTTTATGGCCGCGGCCATAACCCCGATGGAACCGAAAATTATAATAGACAACAAATGTTGTTTTTCTACTAAGACGCTTGACGCTGTTACTCCGCGCTATTTCTCCTAAAAATTAGGCAATCCACATTTATCTTTAGGTTTAATTTTATGAGAATAGCTGTTTTTTGACATTTTTTGACACTGAGTTTTACACGTTAAAAATGGGTGTATGCGTGAACGAGAGGAATAAATCTCTATGCTCATTTATGCGTGAAGTGAGAAAATTGTTTTTAGAAGTTTGATTAAGCATATAGTATAGAAACACTCACATTAACAATTCCCTAGATATCCTAGGTTTTGGCGTCTGGGTACGGAGCCACCATATGTATGACATTGATAAAGACTGTGCGAATAATTTCTATTTTTGTGAATTGAAAATAATCAAGAAAGAACACGTCCTGCGTAGATAGACTGCATGTGATGCAAATGAAGGTATATTTTGTCATTGTTATTCATCTTCTGCGAAAAAGCCTATTTGGGGCAGTAGGTGTTCGACGAATGGTAAATAGTTATGTTTAGTCCGTAAATTCTAAAGGCTTTGCGGTGGACACAACCAATCTGGTGTGGATAAATATTGCCTGTTTTGTTGGGCAAGTAAAAGATCAAGGAATATGATGTGGAAAAATAGTAAAATATGCCAATTAACTTTAATAAAATATTATAAGATGTATACACATAAAATGTAATTATGTGTTACATGAGTTGAAGACTTCATACGTCATTCGCTCACATAAATTGTTTTGCAAGGAGTCTGTGCTTTTATAGTCCGTACTCTATAACCTATTTAGTTTTATAAACTTGATATATGCCTTCAATTCTAAGCTACTTCTGACAAATCCGTCATATAATACATAAATAATAATAACAATAATAATAATATTTTTTTTCAACACAATGTGGGTAGAGACAAGGAATGAAAGCTGTTTACAAATAACTGGACTGGTCCAAAAGACTCCCATAAAATGCAGCAGCAGTGCAGCACATTCTAAAATCCCGACTGATACATTTAACAAGTTACTCAAAGAAAAACATTGGTGAAATTTTTAAATTTTAGGAATGCACACACACAAGTAAAAACCAAGAAAAAGTGGCAGCGACTTTTACCTTTAAAGTCGTATGATGCATTTTACTATTTAGGAAGCGATCCTTTAATTTTTAAAGAATACTATATCAGTCTTGAATAATATAGGTCAGGTGGCATAAATCACTACATTATATATATACATATATATATATATATATATATATATATATATATATATATATATATATATATTATATATATATATATATATCGACAATATGTAGATGAATCAACCTTACTTGATCGAACGAATCATAGTTTTACGAAACCGCCGAAAGTCAAAATATTTGGCGGAGCCATGATTTGAACTCTGGGTCTCCCAATGTCCGGTCGGGTCGTGTCCTTCGGGTTACAATTTTCCTGCTAAATTTAGCGGTAAAATTGACGTCAAGTGACGTCAGGGTACATGACATCTATTTCAACGCCATATTTAGCGCGGAAAGTGAATTGATGTATAGGTCAAGAAACGTTCTGTCTCATGACGTACATTTCCCCGCCAAATTAAGAGGGGAAACTTAATTGGTGTATAGATCACGTGAAGTCAGTTTTCCCGCTAGGTTTATCGGGGGAAACAAAATTGGTGTATAGTTCACGTGATGTCGGGTCCCTTGATGTCAATTTCCCCACCAAATTTAACGGAAAAACCGAATTTGTGTATAGGCCAATTTTTACTCCCCAAAGCAAGTCGCTTTTCGCAGTGCTCCCTGGGCAACCCAGGAGGCCTATGGCCTTCTTCATAGCACTCTTGTTTCTTTGTTATGGTTCTCAAGCACTTCCAATCACTCAATTTGTTATCCATAACGCTGCTAGGTTTCAGGCGTATCTAAGCATAATAATTATCGTGCTTAATTACTCCTAAAACCGCGTTCAATAATAACAGAGGTTTTAGGTGCATGTTTTGTTACTAATAACAAAACTTTTGAAAAGCCCCGGAAGATGCAGTTACGATTTAAATCGCCCATTTGCACTACTCAAGTTTTTGTATGCTGTTTTTATGCTATTAGTTTTCGCTGTTGTCCTCATTCGATTTTTACATTTTTTTATGTGAGTCACACCTGAACTTACATTTTTTCTTCATGGCGACTTAGCTTAGAAATCTGACGGCTGCACAAGATAAGTCTCGTGACCTTTTTTTTTGATAATAATAATAATAATGACTTTATTTTTCAGTGCCCAGAAACAACCACAGTGGTCTTCTCTCTGGTGCACCAATACGACCCTAGAAACACGTTAGCATAATACCATCACAAAAAAGTTATCAGTAAATTGCAAGGCTATTCAACTGAAGGCGGTACAATGAAATAGATGTACAGAAATCTAGGTGAACAGGAGCGATGCTGTTATACAATGTCTGAATCCGAGAAAGCGGTGAAGTACAACATGGTGAACGAACGTCAAAGCATACGAGATGTCTGGTATTGCGAAAATTAACATGAAAATTTACTTTGCTGAGCAGTGGTGGCGAGTCGATGACACCATTAACAACCTTATGCAAAAATACGAAATCATGAATTGTTCTCCTGTCAGACAAATGTGTAAGCGAAAATGACCTTAGTATGTATTCATAGTTCTAATAACAGCGCCTTTCAAAGTACCTATCGTAAACAATACGAATCAGTCTTTTCTGAACATGTTCAATGGTCATGGCTTGTGTTTTAGATATTGAGTTCCATATTACCGAAGCAAATTCCAGTCGTGACCTAACTAAAGATTTGTAAAGTTGTAGCAAACAATAAGGCTTCCTGAAATTCTTCGTCAAACGTGATATGGTTCCCAGCACTCTCATTGAACTTCCAACCACAAAAGATACATGATTTCTAAAAGACAATGCACTATCAATGAACACTCCAAGATCTTGCACACAGAGTACACGTTCAATGGGCATGATATCGAGATGATAAGTAAAATTAAAAAGCACATGGCGTCGGCACAAAGATAGGACCTTTGTTTTAGCAGGATTAAGCATTAATAGATTTTGTTCACACCACTGAGAGATGCAAGACACATCACGCTGTAGGATATCACAGTCTACAGGAGAGTGAATCATTTTAAACAACTTGATATCATCCGCGAAAAGTAACAACTGGGAACTTTGGACACAAGCAACTATATCATTTATAAAGATTAAAAACAAGAGAGGCCCCAGGATCGACCCCTGGGGAACACCTGACGTTGAGAAATAACTATAGGAATAACTGTCAACAACCCGAAGTAGTAAGCGCTAGCACTGTGGGGGTAATTTGCAGCGTTGTCTGCGCTTCTTTAAGACTAAAGAGTCTTTGAAGAAGTAGCGACGCTGGAGTAAATAACTATCCTCTTACTGGTGTGATGAGTTATAATTAGCACGGATGCTTATGTCTGCAGTCTAATCTTGTTACGGTATAGATTCTTTGATCAAACGTGCGTTAACCAGGAAAAGCAATGCACCGGCAAAGCTGCACATTAAGCAGGACGGTAGTTACATACTATAAGCGCAGCCTTCCATCTGAGTAAATTACGAGGTATACCTAACATCCACACTGTAGCCACTGACGGAATGTGGATGGCAAGACGTGCCTTTCAGAAGCCAGGTCTCCATCCCGCACTCCATGGCTTCCGCCCTGCTTTTGCTGCGCTCGCGCGCTTGATGTCCACGAGACGCCAAAGCATTCTCGAAGGTGCACTCTAAACAAAAGGTGTATTATTACACCCTTTGTCCCATATAATACACCCCGAAACTTCCGTTAGACGTACAGTACTCTGATGTCGATCTGACGGTACTAATTTTCCCGAGAGGCTTGATAGCCGTGTGGTATAACTTATTAAAATAGCTGATGTACGTGCTACCGACTACAAAAAAAAAAATAATCGGGATTTTCTTGGCCTAACTGCAAAACCTGTGTTTTCTTTCTGTGGTCTTTGATACGTACTTTAGCTATTTCAAAAAGTTATATCGCACCGTCATCAAGCCTCTCGTAAAATTTGGGACCGTCTGTTCGACTATAGTGCGCTGTACGTCGAACTGAAGTTTAAGGGTGCATTATATGGGACAAAAAGGGTGTAAGGTGATTCTCCTTTTTTTAGAGGGAGGAACCTCGTGCTGGAGGCGGAACAACTCGATGCCGTCTCTTCCATTCTCGCCTCGTCAGTGACACAGCCACCTTTATACTCACAAAGCCTGTCAGTTTGGTGACAGAGCCCTAGAGTGCCCGGTCGCAGATTTGGAGCGCGAGGATCTGGTAGCACAAAGCATCAAAGAAGCATTTCTCGGGGCACCTGGACGTCAGCGCACAGCTTTTGCAGCGGCGAGGATCCGAAAGACACTTGTTCATTCGGGAGAAGTGTGTTTCGGCGCCTCGCCGCAGCGGGGCGCCAGTCACGTGGCTCTCCTCTCACCCGTTGCCTGCCACTCCACCTTTTCCATTTCGGCGGCCGCTTCTCGTGGCGATCTGCCAGGATTTGTCAGTATAGAGGAGGCTATGTCAGTGACTAAAGTGACCAGAGTTGCTTGCCACTTTTCACACATGGTATGTTCGAGCACGGCCAGCACTAAAGAGGCGATTGGCACCTTTCCATTTTTTATTTGTCAGTGTCGTAAGGCATTGCAAAAGAAATGATTTCACAACAAAGCATCTCGCGCATACGAATATTTTGGCGTACTTTGTCTACCGTTTAGATATAACCGTGATATACTTTTCTGTTTCATACTCGGAATAAGTTCACGCCTACAACTACGCCAGAATGAAGATGTAGGACATTTCGACGAGATACAAAACTTAGCACATGGGTGATTTCATCTCAAATCGGGCAGGCTAAAAGGGTCTAATTTTTACTTTTCACGAAAAAAATATATGTTTTGGGTGCATTTCTCAAATGAAGGAGGGCGCAAACCGCATGTTCCCCAGGTTTTTTGTTCTCGAGTTACGATGCGTAGAAGCCGCAGAGGCAGAAACTAGCGTTTTTGCCTGCCGTCGCAGGTCGCGTGTTTGACACCCTCTGCTGGCGCAAGTGTTTTTTCTACACCCTTTTAACTTTTTTACCTCAATTAATAGGTACTATAAAGATACCTTGACGTATTCAAATACTTTTATAAATTTAATTGTTTTCTAGAAAAAATGTTAAACTCGTCACTCCGGTCGCTTTTTGGTCAAATTTGACAGGTCATTACTTTGTCTCTACTTGAGGTAAATTTTTTTTCTTTGGCTCTACAGAAAGCCCAAAGCAAGCCCATTATAGATATAATAATATCATTATGATCTGTTGAGTAGCCGCTCCGCTACCTTCACGTAAACCTTGTAAGAAATAACAAATGTTTAAAGTTTGAGGTCGATTTTCTCAAAAACCCCATTTTTGTAAATTTTTATTTTTTAAATTCTTTTAGATATATTAGTCGACTACAAGAAAAAACAACCTAGAAATGTAGTATTTTGGTTGTATGTCTTCTATTTGAGCCGCAATCACGTGAAATGTGTGAACATTTGTTATTTTTCATAACCTTTACGTGAAGGTAGCGAAGCGGCTACTCAGCAGATCATAATGATATTACTATATCTATACTAGGCATGCTTAGGGCTTTCTATAGAGCTAAAGAAATAAAATGTACCTTAAGTACAGACAAAGTAATGACCTGTCAAATTTGACCAAAAATCGACCTGAGTGACGAGTTTGACATTTGTTTTAGAAAACATTCAAATTATTATAAATATATTAATACGTCAAGGTATCTTTATAGTACCTATTAAATGAGGAGGAACAGTTAAAAGGGTGTAGAAAAAACACTAGCGCCAGCAGAGGGTGTCAAACACGCGACCTGCGACGGCAGGCAAAAACACTAGTTTCTGCCACTGCGGCTTCTACGCTTCGTAACTCGAGAACTAAAAATCTGGAGAACATGCGGTTTGCACCCTCCTTCATTTGAGAAATGCCCCCAAAACATATATTTTTTTCGTGAAAATTAAAAATTAGACCCTTTTAGCCATTCCGATTTGAGTTGAGACCTACCATATCGGGCAGGCTGAAAGAGTCTAATTTTTAATTTTCACGAAAGAAATATATGTTTTGGGGGCATTTCTTAAATGAAGGCGGGCGCAAACCGCATGTTTTCCAGACTTTTTGTTTTCGAGTTTCGATGCATAGAGGCCGCAGTGGCAGAAACGAGTGTTTTTGCCTGCCGTCGCAGGTCGCGTGTTTGACACCCTCCGCTGGCGCTAGAGTTTTTTCTACACCATTTTAACTTTTCCCCCTCATTTAATAGGTACTATAAAGATAGCTTGACGTATTATTATATTTCTAATAATTTGAATGTTTTCTAAACAAAATGTCAAACTCGTCACTCAGGTCGAGCTTTGGTCAACTTTGACAGGACATTCTTTGTCTGTACTTAAGGTAAATTTTCTTTTTTGAGCTCTATAGAAAGCCCTAAGCATGCCCAGTATAGATATAGTAATATCATTATGATCTTCTGAGTAGCCACTCCGCTACCTTCACGTAAACGTTGTGAACAATAACAAATGTTCACACATTTCACGCGATTGCGGCTCAAATAGAAGACATACAGCAAAAATATTACATTTCTAGATAGTGTTTTCTTGTAGTCGACTAATATATCTAAAATAATTTAAAAAATAAAAATTTACAAAAATGGGGTTTTTGAGAAAATCGACCTCAAACTTTAAACATTTGTTATTTTTTACAAAATGTACGTGAAGGTAGCGAAGCGGCTACTCAACAGATCATAATGATATTAATATATCTATAATGGGCTTGCTTTGGGCTTTCTGTAGAGCCAAAGAAAAAAAATTTACCTCAAGTAGAGACAGAGTAATGACCTGTCAAATTTGACCAAAAAGCGACCGGAGTGACGAGTTTGACATTTTTTCTAGAAAACAATTAAATTTATAAAAGTATTTGAATACGTCAAGGTATCTTTATAGTACCTATTAATTGAGGTAAAAAAGTTAAAAGGGTGTAGAAAAAACACTTGCGCCAGCAGAGGGTGTCAAACACGTGACCTGCGACGGCAGGCAAAAACGCTAGTTCCTGCCTCTGCGGCTTCTACGCATCGTAACTCAAGAACAAAAAATCTGGGGAACATGCGGTTTGCGCCCTCCTTCATTTGAGAAATGCACCCAAAACATATATTTTTTTCGTGAAAATTAAAAATTAGACCCTTTTAGCCTGCCCGATTTGAGATGAAACCACCCACATATTTTTTTCACAGACGGTTTCGTAGATTCGATTTTCTAATACACATGTTACGGCTGTCCAACCTTCCCACTCTTACTCAACAACAAAAAATAGTTCGGTTAAAATTCCTCTATTTCATTTATTTCCATAGACTGGGCATTCATCCACAAAGTTATAACTCACAATCTGACACGCACTCGGCAAGGCATAGTCATTCACTTGGCTTAACAACCATATCTGCAAGAACTAATCTGTACAAGAATTTATTTTCCTAGAACCATTGAAGATTGAAATTAATTATCAAACGAGGCCTTCGAAACTAAAATAATTTCTCTGTCGAGCCTTTCAAACTGGCAGTCTTCACATTACACCCTATTTGATTTTGCTGGTCTTGGTGATTTTTCTTTATCGTTGTTTGAAGTTTTACGTGTTTTTAATTCTGTGTTTTTTCCCTATGAGAGTCTTGTCACTAACAGCACTTGTTTGTTGTTTATTTGCGAATTTATATAACCCCGGTTACAAAGTATATTTTATATGATAAACTGGATTAGGAAGACTTGCATACTTACGCGTTGTGTTCGTGTGTCTTTCTCTGTATATTTTTATTACGTTTAATATTTGTGCTATTCCTCCTGCTTGGGCATATGTGGGGCCCGTAGTATTTGTAAATAATAAGAAAAAAAGAATAATAAAATGTGTCTCACAACGTGATTTTCAACGGGTATAAAGTTTTAAAGGGGTCAAATGTTTTTCGAGTTTATTTGCTTTTGTAGCCAACAGAAACTACTAATCAACGCGATCCTAAAGGAGCATTCTAGAACACTCTGAAACGTCGCAGCCCACCGCGAAGCGTTACGACTCGTGCTCTAGATAGCGTACCAGTAATAACCTTATACCCTTCGCTTTTGAAATAGCATAATAATACAACAAGCGCAAGCACCTTTTTTTAACTTACTGAAACTCAGCACACTTTCACGCTATTTATACGCATTTCCTTTGAAGCATTAAATTGTGGATGCAAGAGCCTGAATATATATTTTTGCCTTCCCTTTTTCCTGGAATAAACTATATGCACCCTTCCAGCCTTCGGTAGGAATGGCATATTTAAAATGTCGTAGGACGCTCAAGCATGTCCCCTCCTGGATGGTCCGTACCCTCATGATCTCGGAATTGCGTGCTTATGTCGTGAAACGGCACATGAATAAATCGATATGCGAATCTGGACAGCAGAGAAACATTTTTCAGCGCTGAGGACCACTCCGTTATCAACGAGAATCAGTAATCCTAACCGCGTGCTTCTGGAAAAACAATTTTTTATATAGGTTTAGAAGTAAATGGTTCTGCCCAGAATTATCTTAAGCACTTCTATAACGATCGAGGGCTGTTTCGAAAGTTCCTTTAAGTACAAAAAAACATAGGGTGCCCTCAAAAATAAAGCACCATTCAAGCCTGAGTACCGCGAGAGTGTTCACTTTTGAGACGTGCATGCGCGATTCTGTCTTCTCGTCTATTAGGGGCGAAGCTCCTTAGGGTCTAGCCTTGTCCATCCGTCCGGCGTCCGTGCTCACATTGATTGCCATCCCATCTGTCTTCTTAAAAAAAGAAAAAAATGTTTGCGCAGTCGACAGGATTCGAACCTGTGCGAGGAGACCCCAATGGATTTCTAGTCCACCGCCTTAACCACTCGGCCATGTGTCATCCATCTGTCTGTCATGGATGAAACGTTGCATGTAGCCGCTCAACGTCTATACAGCAGAGGGCGCTGCGGTCAAATGCGTATATAATCGCGTTAAAGTTTGCATGCATTGACTCAACGTTTATAGACGAGAGGGCGCTGCGGTCAAATGCTCAAATGCGCATATAACCACGTTCCATACCACACATTCTCTTTCTGACATGGACCGTTGACTTAAGCGGTGGAGATGCGTTCCCACGACTTCTAGCGGATTCAAGCTGATCCGCTAGAAGAACCACTGGCTCTGCATTTCACCGACCATAAAGCAGTGTTAATGAAGTCGAAACGCAACCGGGAACTCACCACTACCTATGAGCAATAAAAAAAATCAGCACCATCAGCACTATTTATGAACCATAAAACCAGTATCATCAGCACCACCAGAGCTTCGCCCCAATCAACATCATTCACCACGTAGAGATTTGGTCATTTTTTTAGTCGCACCCTGACACCATTTTGTGAGTCTTTCTGGCTTGTGTTTTTCATTAGCCCTCTCTAAGCCAGTAGAAGGTGTGTCATAAAATTGTTCAAGGGGGCCGTGCAACTATATTGGATTTGAATGGTTCTTAGTTTACACAAGATTACTGGCACTAATGTGACATTCTGCTCACACACAACGCCACTGTCCAAGTAGATTCTTTGCTTCGGCGCATTTTCAGTGATAAAAGGCGACTATTTCCTTCAGTCCTTCTTCCGCTAAAGTTTATAATGTAGTAACAGGGACCGCAGTCTTGACGTAGTCAGAATGATTAGCCCATGGTGACGAAAGGCGATTGCGGCTCGCGAATTGACACGAGCGCTGCATGAGCGCTCGACTTGGGCTCATGACAACCAACGCCTAGGCGGACGTTCGGTTATGGGCTCGTGTCTCACTCTAAAAATGGTCACGCAGAGCAAGCGTGACGCAAAGCGATTTTTTGCACGCTTGTTCTAAGCGTGGTGTTTTTCAACGCTTAAAATTCACGCTCCCTAAGCGTGAACTGCATTATGGTTTAACGCTTGGCAGGTGTGACCCTAAGCTATTTTTTACACGCTTGTTCTAAGCGTGTTGTTTTTCAACGCTTAGAATTCATGCTTCCTAACCGTGGACTGTGCTATGGTTTAACGCTTTGCAGGCGTGAGGGGGTCCTTGTGTTTACACGCTTATTACGGCGTGCGTTTTCTCCACGCTTAGATAATGACGCCTTCTATGCGTGTGAAATGCGCGTCGCGGTGGAAATCTCTGGCCGTGAGCATGGGGCTTTCTCGCATTTAGTATATCGTCCCAAAAATCTTAATTATTGGGACGATATACTAAATGCGAGAAAGCCCAATGCCCGCGGCCAGAGGTTTCAACCGCGACGCGCATTGCACACGCCTAGAAGGCGTCATCGTCAAAGCGTGGAGGAAACGTACGCCGTAATAAGCGGATAAACACAAGGGCGCCCATGCATTATTTCGTTATCTGATATCGGTATCGGAGCTCAAAATCTATCTACTAAATCTCTCTAGTGAATTCAACCGGCGAATTGAGTAGTGCACGGAAGCCCAACGTGCTGCTTCATGTATAATTACGCACATGTACGAATGGCAGTTGTGAATCAAAAGAAATTGCCCCGATACGTCGCGTAGATAATGCATGTTACGCCTTTTACATTGCGCCAATTAGCTACGCGCTGCTCATAACTGTGGAATTTGTGTGAAGATTTGAGGAAATTTATCCTTGGTGTCTAAACACCCAAAAAGAGAGACCTCGTTAGGCTTCAGTTACCAAACGGAACAGTCCAAAACGAACTAAATAGAAAAAGGCAAACACATTTCAGCTTGGGGGATATACTCTTTATTAAAAAAAAAAAAAAACTATTTTTGTTTGTACAAATAAACCAAACAAAAACAGGGTTCTCACCCAAATATTGTAGTCGTCCATGGATAGCTGGCGAATGGCCGCAGTAAAGACACCAGCCAAATGGGAAGCCTTTTCCTTGGATGGCATTCAGCTCCGTCTCGCACAGAAATTCGGAGCACTCGCACTCGTTGTGATTGCAGCGACCCCGCGGCACTCCACGCACGTCTAGTGCTGTAAACATGGCACACCGTGCCCGAAATCACACGCCGTCTCCCGCTAAGCCTCGCCAGTCGCAGTCAAAGTCAAGCTGGTCCAGCCACAAACAAAGCGTGTCGAAAACTGACTGAGCGAGCCAGTGAGCCACGGAAACAGCGCAACGGCTTTCTCGCTTTTCCCGCCAAAAAGAGGACGCATGCGCCCTCTGTGCTTCCAGAAACAGAGTTCACATCAACAAGAAATCAACAAAAAAGCACGAGCAGGGGCCTCTTCGGGAGGGTCAATCCATTCGGATATATATTAGCGTGACGATGAAAGGGGGCGCGCGTTTGTTTTCGAAAATCTAAGCGTGTGTTTTGCGGTCGTCACGCTAACGTTGTTGGTCCCGTCCGAAAAAAAGGCCGAGCGGGATGCCTCGGGTCGCTATAACGCTTAGACAAAGAAAACAAACGCTTATTCTTGATCACGTGGTGCTTAAAACGTCATTTCCGTCGTATTGACGGCGGTTCCACGCTTGAAACTCGCAGTTAGCGTGAGGTTCAGCGTGATAGTTTTTAGAGTGTAGTCGCTGCAGTGACAGGACTAACCGAACTCCAACAATGTGTGGAGCTCGGCACGTGCTGTGCTTTGCCCACCCCAGCGCATGACTATGATACTGCCTACTTGGCTAGGCAATATTGTTCCCCAGCCAATATTGTCTGTACTTCGATCGAGAGAAGCCACGCCGCGCCGTACTGAGTGAGTCTTTCGCCCGCGCTCGACTCTGTGTTCACGCCGACACTCGACGCCCACGACGCTGTCCTGTTACCTTCAGTTATTCTTTTTTGATTGTGTTTATGCGCAAGTCCGCCGGATTAAACTTTTAGTTTCTTTCGTTATTTACCACCTCATCAATTGTCATTCGTGACGATCTGCATTGGTGGAATATAATCGGCACTAGATCACGTGGCCGCTTGTCCTGACTGTGAGTTAAAAAAGTAAACCCTGCTGTTTTTTTGTTTGTTTTTTTTGCGACTGCAAGTGCGTGGACAGGAACTTCTACATTAGGGATTAGCTTCAATCAATATTTACTAAAAGTTAAGAAATTGTTGCACCGCCCCTTTAAAGAGACAAAAAAAATGAGATAATGCCGACCATGAAAGATTCGGCGATAGGTTTGCAGCATTTGTGGACTAACCGGAATGAGCGAAGGAATAGTGCGAAGTCAAGTTCAGATGTTTTACGAAGGAGACTCCTGGTGCACTGTGGAGTGTGGGCATTCTGGGATTATGAAAGTTGTGGTAATAGAAATAAATAAGGACTTTAATATATACATATTATATATAATCTGTGTGTGTGTGAGTGTGTGTCTCTAATCGGTGAAATATCGACACATCTAAGAAACAAGGCTATTTGCGCCATAATAAGTAAGAAGGGCGCAATTTTAACAGTTTAACTCTCCTTGTCCTTTAGGCGTTTTGCATTAACAATGCAGATTTCAGATGCATAAACACTCGCCACTATACATGCGTAACGCGATTGAATATAAAACCAGTGTCGAACTTTGTGCCGCCTCTCCGAAGAAGTTCTAGATCTCTAAAGATACAAACACTGACGTAAAACAGTAATATATCTCCAAAGATTCACGTCGCGAGATTATCATATATGAAGTATGGTGAGCCTCAGCGCTGAAACATTGCTTATTCCAGCGTCGTCGCAACACGCACATGCCGAGTCCTTTAATACAAGTAGCAATGTGAAAGTTGTAGCGTGTTGAAACCACACTACGAACATTCCCTTACACCTTGCCCTGCTTCTGGGGTACACTGGGACAATAATAACGTTGTTGTGTCACCACGTGCAGATCCCAACCAAACATAAGTCCCAAATGTAAGTCTTAGCCTTCGAAATATGAATTGAATGCTTTAGGTGATCACAAAACACTTTGACCCCGAGGGTAAGCTTTATTTAATGTTGCACCACTTGAAATTGCGAACTGACGGCGTCTCGTGCAATTCTAGAGTACAGTACTCCTGTTTAAAGTGCATAGCACGTTGTGTGGTGTAAACGACAGCCCTTGCACGTGTTCAACCAATGCACGGAAGAAAGCACGCAAAGCCGCTCGAAAGAAAAAGTAGTCGGTCGAATGCATTTTGTCCACAGTAATCAGTTGGAATTGTCTTCACAGCTTAGTTAGCCGCATATTAACTTTTTTTTTTTTATATATTGAGTTTGACTTGTTAGTTCCCATGCCGGCTTTCGGGTACTTAACTGTTTGGGGTGGGTGAAAAAGGCACATAAGCTATTTGATTATATTTATAATCAAATAGCTAATCAGTTCATGTTTTATTACCTGCGCAATTACTTATATTTTTGACATCGGGGTACGTGCCGATAAACTAAACCCTGTTATGATCTTGAAAAAGAAATACAGGAAGACCTATTGGTGGATTTTCAAGGAATGCATTAGCATGACCCTTGCAAACGCCACACACGCCCCCCTTTGGGAAACGCTAACGCTGACCCCTTCACTTCTTTCTTTTGGCTTTCTCTTTTGCTTCCTCTATTTTTTGCTGCCTCTTTTTGGCCTCGTTACGGGGTCAGTGTTAGCGTTTCATAAGGGTCATGCGGACGGATTCCCTAAGAATTCGCCAATAGATCTTCCTGTAAATTTTCACCCCTTTTCTGTATTGAAATAATCAGGTGGGCTAGTTGGCTATACATCTCGATAAAATTAGCGCAAATACAAGCGACGAAGAACGTAGAGACAGGATAGAGCGCTTTTCTGTACTCTGCCTGTCAGAGTACTTTGACGCCCTTGGATACGGTCATCCATATCACTTATTGAAAGAACCAGATCCATACCACTCGTGGAAGGAACCGCATTCATGTCACTCGTGGAGGGAACCCCATCCATCGTTTTAACTACATACACACATCGTAGCCCACACACTGCTACTACGGAAACCCAGAGGGAAGAACAACCGGTGACGGCAGAGCGGCAACTGGGCACGCGCAATCACAAGGGCGGAGCGGGGGTGGGGGGGACCACCCTAGCCCTTAAGGAGGTGCAGCTAGACAGTAAAATGGGAGGGGAGGGGGTTTCCCGGCCGGCTTTGCGCTTCGGGTGCCGCTAACCCTAATCAAGCTACTGCGCCAGTATTCCACCGCGCCGCGGCGCAACACCTACTAGATAACAAATCCACAATGCTGATTGAGATGACGTCTCAGAGATGGCCAACGCAGGGCCCAGATTGGACACGACGATTATGTCTACGTTCGGCTCAGAGTTCAAACTTGACTGGAAGCTGAGCGCTGACGCGGCACTCGTTTTCAATCCTTGTCCAGCGTTGGCCTTCTCTGATGACGCCATTTCATTCACACATGAGCGATGAAAACGGGCGCCGCGCGGCAGTATTATAGCAACCGGTGCTGGCTTCGCTACATCACTTCCGCGTGGCGTGGCGTCACTCGGATCTGATCCAGCGGGGAGCGCGTGACGCCCACTTTCACCGCTCATGTGTTTCATGCTTAAAGCATGAAACACATGAGCGGTGAAACTGGGTTGACGAAAACCCGGCGGTGTCTTTCGTTTGTCAGCCACATGGAGAGAGGGAAAAGGAGAAGAAGAGGTTGACGTGTGCTGACGTCAGCGCTTCGGACTAATGGGAGAGGCGTACCCGTTATCCTTTTCTCCTTCTCACTCTCTCCCTGTAGCTGACAAACGAAAGACACCGCCGGGTTTTCGTCAAAACGAGCATTCTAATGCTAATGTATTAAAAATGATGTCGAATGAGGTCGAATGATGTCGACCATGCCCAGGAGAAATTATTTTGCTGACTAATGTCGCCCCAGGTCTATTAAAAAAATGTTTAACTGCCCCAGAAATGGCCTTTACTTTTTGGGGTTTGTACTTCTTTTGAGCAATTATGTTTAAAAAAAAAAGTAATTTCGGATTGCATATTACTTCAATATATAACGTAAATCTTAACATCGTTGGTTGCGCCAAAGTAGATCTCAGCCTAATAGAGAGACAAGTTATGAGACAATATTAATGCGAAAGCACTAACTGTCCCATGGAGCGGAGCCGGTGGCGTTTGTAACCGCGAACAACACGAGAAGCCGGCGGCGTCTGTAACCGCGAAAAAACGCTACGAAAATTCCCAGCGAAACGGCTCCTATATAGCCATTGTCCGGGACGCGCATAGTTCCAAGGAACGCCACCCCAACAAGAAGCCCTCTTCCTGGCGCTGCGGCGCGCACGCCGGTGAGCGCTATCCACCGCCGCTCCCGTGTTCCGAGGACACCTAAGCATTTCTTGCCGCGTCTGCGGGGCCGTGGCAAGAAGTGCTTAGCTGTTCTTTGAATTGTTTTTAATTTTTTTCGACCAATGACGTTATAACCAATTGTAATATGAAGTTTCGGCAGGCACAGTTTCGCTTAAACGGAAATAAAATTAATTTAAGCATTTGGAAAAGGATTTAAAACTGATTGATAAGTAATTTTAATCGTCGAATGCATTTGGAAAGTGGACATAAGGACTGAAGAATTGGTACAATTCCTAGGTTATCGTACAGGTTAATTATTTTTGTTAAACTTCATATGTGCTAAAAATACATGTGCTAAAAAACACACCAAAGCTTTCATAAGTTTAAGAACATCGCAAAAGTGACGTAAAACTGTTCTGCTTATCACAATATAGTAGTTTAGACTACCCATATCACTAACGACCAACATACATCCACCCACGAGGCAAAAATAAGCTTCTCAAGTGAGACCTATTGATATTCTCACGTATGGAAAAGAGCAGACGAATTTAAGACATTAAATAAATGTTTGTTAAGGCCAACTTGTGTCTACAAACTAAGAAAGGTACCAGCATCTTCCGTCAGAAGAGGAAGGGCGAGTTCCCAGCAGCAGCGTCTTTTCGCTTTTTTAATTATGGTGTACGTTGGGGAATGTTCTAAGCCAGAACACAAAACGAGAGTCAAAAATTGGCTGGAACGTTCCAGAAGGATATCGAATTAGAAAATAAAAATATGGGCTGAGCGGGGTTCAAACTACGTTCCTCCGTGTGGTAGCCGCGTGTGTTGCTAATTCTGCCACGCACGCGTCAATATTTTGTTCCCCCGAAAATTAACATAAGTGCACAAGCGAATGAGCTGGACATAAAAGAACGGCGTTACAAAATGCCATATTGAGCAAGAAGGTGCAACTCTGTTGTATGCACAGCAGTGCGACGAAAGAGAGAAGCGAAGGAACCTTTGCATGTAATGTCGGAGAGGGCTTTTTACCGCGCACTACATTAGAAATACACAAAATAACCTACTAATATCAAACCACGCGTGCGTATTTTTTGTGTTTGATTTTAAATTCGCGTGAAAATATAAAAAGGAGTATCAAGCGCACCTTACGTTTAACGGTAGCATCTAATTTTATTTTATAAAGGGGTCATCATCACAACCTTGTTTCATCGTCGTTGTCAAATGTTCACGCTTGCGTCACACGAAAGTTCTCATGCAAACAAGTTTTGGCTAAATGATCGTCCTTGTGCAAATGTTTAAAGGAATAGGTACATGTGCATTCAGTTTGTTGACTTAAAAAGCTTCTATCTAAAACAACCTTCATAAAATTCTCGTACGTATTAAACAGGTTGTTTATATGAGGAGAGCGGTCGACAGGACCAGACTTGGCGTTTTCGAGATAGTCGAGCTAATCTGCGTGCCACGCGGTTTTTATTTAGGGAACGTAATTTAAACGGTGAGTCTAATTTAAAAAAAAAAAAAAGTTCGCTGATTGATTATTGAGAGCAAAGATCAATGCATGCTTTGTCGAAAGTAATGACATTAGGTCTCTCTACTGCAACACCATGGAGAAAGCACATTTTCTTCTATATGCAAGACAACTAACAATCAGGTATTTTAGCTATAACAAATTAAATATTGGCGACAGTATGTAGAGCGGGTCTATGTTTCTTCTTTTAGTTTACACATGGAGCTCAGAACTCGCCCTATGTAGTTCGGCGGAGGGGTGAATGTGAAGTTCCAGTTTCAAATTTCCTGGGCGAAATTCAGAGCACACCACGGAACGAAAATCAAGTAAAAAAATGTAATGATCCCACTTATCATCGGCAGCCTTGCAAGACGTTGGAACCAAAATTGCTTCCTTACACACAGCACGTCCCCCTAACCCGTCCCCGTCTAGAGGAATGAAACCGTCATGCCCTGAACCGAGAAAGAACCGGCTGAAAGCATGCCCCTTAAATAGAAAAAAAAATATATATATATGCTGCGAGGGGACTGTTTTCAATTTCGTTTGGCATATTTCTTTGTCGTTCAACAGTTATCATTTCGTCCTTCTCAAAACTCTAAAGCTCATGCTAATCTGAGAATTGTAAGCGTATTACCAAAAGTGCCAGCGAATACCGCCTATTCAAAATCGCACATCTAGAGGTATGATGCGATATTTAATCTTTTAAATAGGAAACGGTAGAGAATGGAATGAGCAACGGATTGAAGGTTTGTTGACACGGGGATAATTTTGGTTTTAGATAATGAGACAAAGTTTTCTCGACGCAAGGTTATATTTTTTCAGCTCTACTTTGCACGGTTATGTGTCTTTTGCATGTGTGTGTGCCTTTTTTGGGGGGTATGCACACGTTTGCATCTAGTCATCGTCCTGTTTCCATTTACCCAATACCTTTTACTGTAATGTTGTTGCTTTGTTTTGTTTTTTCTCCCCCTGCTATAACGCCGTTGGCGCTGAAGGTATCTGAAATAAATTAAAAAAAAAAAATCTCCCAGAGGAGTATTATAGCTCTATTGCCAGAGAAGAATTGACGGCAGAAACGAAGTTGTGATGGCTTACGCCGTTACGCTGAAAAGACTAGAATCACCTCTGTTCCCAAGGAGGATGAAATTTTAAGTCGTTTTCTTTTTGCTGATTACTCTGGTAAAAATTTAAACTTTTTTTATTTGATAAGCACTAATAGTCGAAGTGTTCCCTTTTACTGTGTCTTTCGCTAGAGTCATCCGTCTAAATTTATACGAAGCTTGCAACATCCGAACCCTTGTCATCGATCCACAATAATTATACTTTTTATTTTACAGAGTACGTCACTGTGTATCGGAAAAGCGTAATGCGTGATTGAGAAGCGAATCTCATTAATAAGGTATGTTGGTAACTGCTAGATCAGCGCACTCTGGAAAGTCCCCGGCTCAACGCATATACAGAATGTGAAGCTCGAGAAATCCCGATTTCGTCCTATCAAATGAGCCCAATTATTCTGGTCAAACAAACAATACAAAACCGAAACTCAAGTTTACCCGAACTCCATTTATTTATTACTTTTATTTGTTCAACGCGCGATCAACAGCCATTCTTCCCACCGAGGAGGGAGAGGGGGAGGGGGGGGGGGTTGAAACTAGATGTTCAATGCCGCCGCACATCTGCGGGGCAGTTTCCTCTTTGCTCCAAAGATACACGACGCATAACAGCAACTGCATCATAATGAATCAAGTGATCATATTTGGGTAATTCAGGCAGGGCCTTTATAGGAAGCGGGCGAGGCGGCATCGTCGCGGCGGTCGCATATTGTTCGCCGCCACTTAGCGGTAGCCGACGCAGAATCCTCGGGAAGCAATGGCGACGAACGGCACAGCGGACTATGTCCCCGTCGTGATTACGTCGGGGTTTCAGGCGGTAACGAATCCGGAAAGCTTTTTCCGGGATGCTAATGTGACGAAGGGAAAACTCTTTTACAAATCTGGCCACGTGTACGACGTGAAGGAGGTCCGTTTTGACGGACAACTGGATGTCACGGCGCGCTGTACTCCTCAGACGAAATTGAGCGCCCCCGCTAAAAACGTCGAGCTTCGCGTAAGTGGATAATGCTGCTGGCGTCGAGGGGGCTGCGGAAATGATGTACGTTTATTGCTTTCTGAATTAGCTTGAAAACAACAGAACAATTGTTTTCGCGCCGTTCCGCGGTTCCCAGCACTACTCTCCTCCTGTAGGCTGGTGGAAACCTCCAAGGGTGGGTTGTAGCTTGGGTGGATGACCTCGATCCGCTTCCTGTGCCCGGTGAAATATTTGCTGCATATTTTAGAGTTTGCTGTAGGTGTTCATGTTCCATCGTCGCTAGAAAAAGTTAATAGTAATATTCGTCATCGCCTTAAAGCAAAACGCGAACTGCGAGGTAAGCAACGCCCCTTACTCGCATCGACGCAATAGTCGCACCCAGGTCGCGCGTCGCTCATCCTCGTACGGTTTCGAAGGAAAGCTGTAAAAATTCGTGCCGTTCGCGTTCATGTACGTACCTATGGAGCCGACCACGCAGCAATTCCTGTGGCTTTCTTCGGTGAAGAATAGCCATCTCAGAAATTACAACGCTAACCCGCTACTGCCGCTACAACGCACAACCAACGCAGCGACTGGCAGAAGCTTCCCGATGAAACGGACCTGTATGCTACTAGGGGCGCCCTGGTCTGGGCTTGAATTAGGTCATCCCGGTTTCTATAAAGATTGCCAAAATTAATTTTGTTCGCCGTTTATCTGTTCCCCAATGGAGGTTTTATTTAAATCAAGCTCTTAATGGTCCCCATTCATGCCTCTTTGCCTCTGACCGAAGGACATCGAGGAGGAAGTCAAACTGACTCACGCGTAATTTATCTCTTAGGCCTTCTTCGCCAAGGTTGGTCGTGATCAACACATAGTGGAGGCCCATTATATAAAGTGACTGAAACACGAGCGAGCGCGATAGGAGGTGATGGCTACTTTTTTTTTTTCTATTTTATATCGCTTTCTCACAGAGGTTTCAAAGCGTTAGACAATGCCTCGTGAATCTACATATATGATCGTGTAACCACTCTATTCACAATTAATGAACTAGCTAGGTAGGTTCCCGCGCAACTTTTAAAAATATGAATGCCTATTTTGTGACCGGAAGTTGCAAAATTGGAGAGTTTACCATCGAGATTACTTATATATTCCGAGCAAGTGTAAGAAACACGTAACCTAGCCAACTCTGCCCAAACACGTTTAGATAATAGGCTACTCTAGTGTATTAACATCTAATTGCAAGAAGACAAACAGAAAGACAAATACGTCGTCTGGAGGTTGGCTTAAAATACCAACAAAAAAAAATCTCGCACTTCGATGAATTAACTATAAAGTTCATCTGAGATGTTTTCGAAGAAACATTATTCTCAGTTTCATTGTGCATAAAGTTAATTAACCTCCTTCAGATTGCAGGCACCTCTGCGAAGATCTTAATCATCCTCTTGGATCTATATAGGTCGGCACTTTACTTAGAATTTGAACATTGCCTATAGAATTGTGATTAACGGTACAGGCATTGTGATCCATAGCGTTTTGTTAAATTACATTTGACGATCATATATTAATCACCAGCGCGATCTCTGATCACGACCGCGTTGCCAATTGGCATGCAACCATTCCTTTTGCAGCACCGGACATAAATCGCTCTAATCAACAGTCGAGTTTTAGAAAACTATCTCAGCGAGAAACACCCCAATGATCAGGCAAGATTCAAAAGTAAGCACAATAAGTGGCATGTGCGATCTACAGGGTGTCTCAAAAATAAATTTACATTGTTTTACTTAACGGCAAGAATGCACTGCGCATCGGCGAACGCTCCTTCTTCGCCTAAACGTAGTGCCAGCGGCCCGTACCAGATGCCAAAGTTTCAAAACTAACCGTTATCTCATTCTAAAGTTACGTCATTTTCTGATGTTTTCAATGGGAAAATGGCGGACGACGGAGCTCTCGAATACATGGAGCTCAATTGCGCCAGTTACCGAAAACGGGCACCATTTTGTCATTTACATTTTCAGAAAATCACATATCAGCGTGTGGCGACGGGTAGTTTCTTTTTGCGGTAAAAAAGACTGTACATTTGGGGGGGGGGGGGGGGGGACTCCTTGTATATTATTAGAGATTGACTTCGCCGTTTTGGAACATTCAAATAAAAAAAAAAAAACATGGAAGTAAACTACGAAGTGAGGGGTGCAGTTAGTGCTCACCACAATTAGCATTTGTGTGAACTCCGCCATAATTTTGACTCCCCTAGAAAACCTCTTGGACTCTAACCGTACAGTGATGAGGATTACACATTTCAAAACGTAAATCCACACACAAAAAAGCACGCGTTCCAGGCTTTCATTTGGGAACCTTTTGCTAAATGCCTCCCAAGAGAGCAGATACGAACTCGATCGCCGTGGTAGCCAAGTTTGAACTGGCTTAATGGGGCCGGCACCATTAAGCGATATCTCGGTGCACGATAAACAAGTCATAGTGGTCAAACTTTGCAAGTACTCGGTTCAACGAAAATATGAAAGCCGATTAAACGAATCGCAGAACTTAACTAGGCATTACAAGAAGATGAAACACCGTCGGAATATTACACTCTCGATAACATGACATTACCTGGATCGAAAGATGGAAAGGAAAGACGACATTTTTGTAATGATCCGATATTCACCTGAGCCTAATTGCTTAAAAAAAATAATTACATGGGCGCCTGTGGCACATGTTTCAATGACAACAAACTTGTCAGCAAGAAATATATTACTATTTTTTTCATTCCTCCCTACAATTTTGTTTTACTGAAATGATTGTCACTGGCGCCTGCAATCTCGTTTCTTGTTTCGACGAAATCAAGCTTAGGTTTACGTCGGCTTATGGAGAAATTTCGGTTTTATTTTCATCCAGATAACGTCGTGTTCTCAAACTGTCACATGCTATCACCACTGCTGGCCTCACATACTGACAGAGGTTTAGCTTTTTGCCATGCGTACTTTATTTATAAGTCCCGAAAAAGCAGGGGCAATTTCCTCGATCAAACTCAGTAGATATTTATTGCCTGCTCTTGACGTGGCCACGCAGTCTATCACTAAGAACATCCTCCAGCTACATCACTTTGCATGGCAATGCGTTTGAAATTACTTTTTTCAAAAATTCGGGGCATTCCTTTCACAACGTTTGTGCACGGCTTTAAAGAAACTGGGAAAACAGGGTAATGTTAAAGAGGCAGCGACGCAAACAATCTAAGAAGTACGCTTAAACAGGGCGAAATCCCACGGCTCCTTATTCTAACCATCGTACCGGTTGTTATCGACTCCGAAGAATGCTTCGACAAACTTTGGCAGGGCTATTTACTGCGACGCGCTACCGGTAGAGTTCAGGAGTTTCCCGGGGGAGCGTTCTCCCAGAGTCGCTATAAGGAAAACTAAGACAAGGACTTCAGTCAGCTAGACCTTCGGAAACATTCCAAACGGTCATATGTTGCGTTTGTTTCGATTTTATATTTTTAGGAATCACCCAGACTAGCACCCATCGCAATGAACAACTAGATATTTAAGTTATATGTTTACGTTTTCGTTCGTGTAAAATATACTTAAAAAAACATACGGACGTGGTAAGGGATGTTATCTACAAATTTGGAGTAGCATTCTCGTGTCAAGACAGCGTCTCACGTTCCACAGTGTTTGTTTATGGTAACCGTCTAAGTAGGCAGAAAAGCAGCAAAAACATTTCACACAACACAAGAAAAAAATAATACTATACCTTATCACATCGATTAGCTAGAAAAAAAGTGGTTATTCTGTTTCTAATAACAAGTCACGTAGCATACCCTTTGATGTTTTAGTAATGTCAATATTTTCCCCTTCGAGTTCATTTAAATGCGACGGTAGTGTATATTTTAAAGAGATTAATTCATAATTAGTACGGGTGCCTGTAACACACCAGTTCTCGCTAAGTCTAATTTTATACGTCTGGTTTGTTCTCACCAAGCCTGCAGTACAGAAAGAAAAAAGTTTTTATTTTGATTTACCGCCGTATTGTAGATTCCCATCAAACGATAGCTTTACGAATGATTAATTGTCACAACTTTGTCTTCTAAAAGTTCCTCAGAAGAATGTAAATGAAAACATTTTCAATGTTCGAAATTTTTATTTTCAATTATGCGAAATACTTTCTTCTGTGTTAGAAGTAGTGTTGTTAAGTCGTGTTTCGTTGTCCTTCCCCAAACTATGTGACAATACACGTTATGTGTGTAGATCAGAGAATAATACAAGAGCAACTTCACTCGCACGGGAAACATAAAACGAGTTCTAAATAGTATTCCTATCGCTTTGCAAACTTTTCGATGGAGATACTCAACGTGTTCAGTCCAAGAAAGTCATTCTGTAAAAATGACACCAAGAATTTTAACGGATTTTGCAATCTCTAGAGAAGATAAATTCATCGTGATATTTGAAGTCATCGAGGTTTTACGGTTCGGTGGCTTTAACAGTACGAATTTAGTTTTTTCTCTGTTTATTTTTAGTCCATTAACCAGCGTCCATAAGTGTAGGTTATTCGAGAACAACTGCCGCCGTACTTTCGATCTCAGAAGTTTTTTGTCCTTTAATAAAAATAGTGCTATCGTCGGCATATGAAATAAACGTAACGTCTTGTGGGTATTGTTCTATATCATTTATAAATATTATGAATAAAACAGGGGCCAGGCACACTCCCCTCCTCCAGTCACAGTTATTTTGGTTGTTGAATTATAAATATTTATGATAACAAACTGCGTTCGATATTCCAAATGTTATTCAAAACGTTTAAGTCCAGTTCCTCGGACACCACAGTGCTCTAACTTTTTTAATAGTATATTTTGATTAATTAAGTCAAAGGCCTTAGAAAAACCAACATACACACTTAGAATAGCTTATTATCCTCGATATATTTTAGTATTTCTTCTTTTTGCATCAACCGCGCTGTTTCAGTTGAACACTTGTTCCGAGAACCGTGTTAAAAGTCAGAGAGCATATGTTGTTTTTCTAGATAACAAGAAAGTCTGTGGTGCATTAATTTTCGAGAGCTTTGGAAAAAAATTGATAATAAGGAAATCGGTCTGTAATTTTTAAAATGTTTTATCGCCTCCTATAAATATAAGCAGAACTTTCGCAACCTGCACAGCGTTTGGAAAATAACCAAATGAAAGTGACACGTTAAATATATACGTTAATACAGGCGCCATTATGTCAATAGCATACTTGATTACTTTAATGTCAAAGCCATTAACAACTCGCGGCTCTTGCAACTTGTTAAGTTTTTGAACACGTCACAGAGCTCTCTTTCATCCGTCGGATGTAAAAAGTAGGACTTTGTACAATAACGCTTGATATAACTACAGGAATCAAGCTCATTCTCAAACACCCCAACGACATTTCCTAATACTAATTATAATAGCATTCGACAGAAAACACCCAGAAAGGGAACCTTCTTTACGAGTTACTTCATCTAAAGTATGTTGCTCCGTATATATATTAATTAAGCTATTAATTATTTTTTCCAGAGTATGCCTGCGTCTTTTACAGTGGATCTGTTAAGGGCTAGGTTCCCGAGGATCGTGTCCGGTACAAAACACTTGTCGACAAAAAACGCCTCTGGACAGCTACCGCCATCTATAAGCGACGGTGGCAAGCACACAACCAGTATGGTTGCCGCCGTCGCTGGTAGATGGCGCCAACCTTTCCAGCTATCATAGAAGATTGGATAGTTGGGCGGCGCGTTGGTGGGAATTCATCGTAGGAAACAGCGCGAAAAACAGACGACGACAAAGAAGAAGCACACGTAACGAGCGCAGCGCTCGTCACGTGTGTTACTTCGTTCTCGACTGTTTTGCGCGTTGTTTCCTGCGTTCTTATCAGTTTTGGTTTGGACTCAGGATGGGTCAACCGCGTGCCCTTTCGGGGGCAGAAGACTGGCTGCGGAAGGAGCGGCGACGTACGCAGCAGTGCGAATGGGTCCGTAACCGCCGCAAAGCCGCTGTCGCCTCAACTTCCACTGCGTCGAGCGCTTCAGATTACCTTGCCAAAGAAGAGCACATCGCTCGCCTGGAAGGCTGCTGCTGAGAACAGAACCAGCGATGTAGAGGGCGCCGGCGGGCCAACGCCACGGACGACGATCGTGCCACGGAGGCCAAGCGCAAGCGCGAGGCCCGGCGACGACTGCACTCCACGCCGGCCGAACAGTTCCCGGGCGCTACGGCGATGTTCCGGAGGGAGTTCGTTGATTACCCGTTCGGCGTCACGTGCGCCGTGTGCGACCGACTCTGGGTCGCCGGAGACGTATCCACGATCGGCGGCGTGTTGGACGAGAAGAAGCGGGAATCGGGCATGTGCGCGTTGCGGCAGTGTATCGATTACAGCTCCGCTGGTCTTCCTTCTTCAGGAGAATGGAGAGGCTGAACGTTTTTTATTATCTTCTTTTTTGAAAAGCTTTATGTAATAACTGGACTTCGCACGTCTCTGTAGATTAACAAGTTTATTTCGATACGTTTTAAAAGTTTTCAAATTATCTGGGTTTCTTGTTTTTAACAAAATGCTGAAACAGACTTTTTTTTTCGTCTATTTTGTTCAAACGCTCTCTTGCCATCCAAAGCCCGCGAATTTTTTTTTACACTCTTTCACCGTCTTGTGTGGAAAACTCTCCTCGTACAAATTTTCGAATGTCTGCAGAAAGTTTTCATACGCGAGGTTCGCGTTTGTTTGCAAATAAAATTGGTCCCAGTCAGTTACACTTAAGGACTCTAAATTTTTCTAGGGTAATGTTTGTTATGTTTTGAATGTGAAAAGTACGCTGCGCTCAATGTTTCTTAGGTTTATGAGGTTCGTCTATCAACATAAATATCGACAGATGATCATTGATATCGGTGCTAATAATGGTAGCGGTGATGGAGGACGCATCGTGGGTGCTAACAAAAAATCAATGAGTGTAGACGTTGTGCATGCAATTCTTGTTGCTGAGGTTGCCATAATTTTAAAACCATTAACGGCAATGACTGCACCAAGTGCTTGTTTATAAGTCGTATTTTCAAGCATGTTAATATTGAAGTCTCGGCCATGAAAAAAAATATACTTGTTTTCTACTACAAAACTTAGGAAGCCGTCAAAGAAGCTTAACAAATTCGCCACGATTCCAGATGGTGGGCGATAAACCAGTATTGTCGCGAATGAAGAATTAATGAAACAAAGAATAACTGAGGAAACTAAACGTTTAATGGGGCGAGCTTCTGCCCAAAACAAAAATAAAGAAAGGCTAGCGTCGCAGGCGTCGATGTCGGCGAAAGAGCAGGACCGAGCGCTGGGGCGAAACTGACCGCAGATCGCCACGCGGAGCCCCTTATGTACGCGCGTTGACTTCTGGAACAATCGGCCTAGAACGTTCGACGACTAGAACATTCGGAACTCGGTCAGACAAGAATAATATCGAACTCCTGAGAACCCAATGTTGAAAGAATAAATAAGAGAACACTCCAGCAACTGGAATCGAACCTAGACTTTCCGCGCGACAGTCAAGCGTGGTAACCACTCGGCCACGCACGCGTTCGCTCGTCGACGCGTGTGGCAATATATGTGCCCCAGCGGAAACGCAGGCACTCGATATCATCCGTACCTTGAGTAAATTTCGATAAAAGTTCGCATTTGTAGTCATTTTGTACAAGCAATGACACGCCACCACCTCTCTTTTTGTAACGGCAAAGTGAGCAATGCTGATATCCCGGCAAAGCAAAAATGCAAGATTCATGAGTATACCAAGTTTCCGTGAAATATGATAACTTAGAAAGAAAAACCAAGACGATCAAACAGACTGTAATCTTTTTATTTAGCTGACCGAACATTCAAGTGAAAAAAAATATAAACTAACGGGTTGTTTCGATGCAATATAGCATGCAAAGTCAAGCGGAGCGATAGCAACTTGGGGCTCAGACACAAGGCGTCCAGTCATTGAAGTAGCTATCCTTCCACTAGCTTACCTAAAGATGGGCAATGTCGTCTTCGTTTTTTTATATGAATCGGCCGTGCCCCTGCAGTTTTAGCACAAGAACCTTCCCGCCTGTGTACCATACAAACGCATATCCTTTTCCTTCTGCCTGATATTTTGCTTTTCGGAGAAGCTCCCGGTTGTGCCTTGTCAAGTTTTCTTGTATAAAAATACGTGGCATACTGTTCTTTAGGGTATTCCTTTTCTTTAGCCACGCATCTTTGTCCTGCTGTCTCATAAAGTGAACAATAATTCCGGGGACGTTATCTTGCCTTGCGGGCAGCCTGCGAACATACACGATATCGTTCTGTGTTAGTTTGGGGTCCTCGCCTGCACCGCAGGAATCCCGTGGATTTCAAGATTCAGTCACCTGCTTCGGAATTCCAGTTCATTCACTTTCTGCACGAGTTGATCTTGCACTATTCTGTTCGTTTCATCATTCTCCTCTAGTTCTGTGATTCTCTTTTTGAGTTCTTTGATATCTGCTTTTTGACGTTTGGTCGTTTTCAAGACGTAATCGAACTGCTTCGACATGTACTCGATGGAATGTTCCGTGCCCTCTACATTTGCGTTTAGGAATGGCAGACACTCCAGCATCTGATTGGCTGACGCTAGAACAGACGCTATACTAAGTTCAGCCGGTTTGTTCTCACTGCAGCTAGCAGGTGAGGGACCGCTCCTACATGTTGGACACCGCGAGGCCTTTTTTTGCGTCATCTTCTTGTTCCTTTGTAAGATTTCTCAGTGATGCACGCACATTTTTCGAAATGATACGTGCTCGCGCACTTTGTACACACTAAAGACTCCTACTCTTCTCCATAATGGGTGACTGACATGCCGAACATGTACTGGGCATTTTACAAATCACGGAAACACGGCACTAACAATGCAGCAGTGTCAGTGGAAGTGGCAGCAGCGGCAACATGGATTACATCGGAGTAATAAAGTAATGTCTACCGACCTGCCACAGTCGATGTGCTCAGATTAGCGAGCTTCTCCATTTTCCGCCACCGCTGCCAAATAACCGCCGCGATGGAAAAAACACTCAGCTTATATGCTTTCGGCCCAGAACTGCGCCTGCACCGGCAATAGATCTTATTGTTCGTACATCTAAATTCATCGAGGGGTGACTGTACTTTAAAATATGCGATTATCAGCCAGAAGTGCGTGCTCGCCGAACTCGCATAAAAACAAGGCTGCGTCGAGTGTTTTCACAATGTGTAAGAAAAGAGGCAATACTCTTGTGGCGAAGGTAAAGCAATTAGAGTACCAAAATACTTCAACGATAACTTATGTAACGGAAGTCAAGTAGGATTCAAACCAGTAACGGAAATTAAAAACATTATTTTCTTTCCCACTGTGGCATACTTAATTACGCCGTTTAGGACTCCAGGCCTTAAAAAGAAAGAATAGAAAATTTGTTCGCAAATATTTATGACACATACAAAAGCAAATGTAGGTGCTCGGCAAGCGGATCCAAAACGGGACAGCTTCGTTTCCTTCAAGACCGTTACCTGCACTCGTAATCACATTTTTTTTTTATTATTATCTTGATTACCTTATTTTATATTATATAAACCTGGTTGCTGCTCGGTTTTAGAAGTGCGGACATTAAAACCGTCCCGGTCTGATTCCAGTCCCGGAACAAACTTAGCGTTCCTTTCGATTTCCGCGTGCGTGTGCTGCCGGTAACGCCAACTTACAAGTTTTTTTTTCTGTCTTTTTTTTTTTTTTTGCGTGCGTGTATTTACTCTTTACAAAGATTAAACTTCCTGCCGTTATACAACTTCGACTCCACTTTTGAGCGCTTGGACACCTTCAGAAACAGGCATCGTAAACTCAAAAACGCTACTCGAGAATCTCAATCTTGAAATGCGCTTACGTCCTTATTTCGGTCTACTTCGGCGGTTCTTTGCTCCTTTTTTTAGCCTATTTTTTCCGTGAGAGGCCGACTATTCTAGTCAGGTCGTCTATTCTAGGCAAAAGCAAAATACTTTACTAGGCGAATACAAGCTACTCCGCTCATTTTCATTAGGTAGCGCGACTACAGAGCCAACTACTCCCCTAACGGTGCGGGTACTTCGCGTCCAAAAGAATGAAGGAACGCGGATCGCGATGCCCATGCTCTGCCACAAGCAGGTAGCAAGCACCAAGGGAGATGGCTGCCGCCTGCGCACCGAGATACCGGAATCGCCCAGACAGCAGAGACGGCTGTCTCCGCTGTCTCGACGGGTTAACGGGGTTAATGGTGGCAGCAAACCCTCCATATTCAATGAAAAAAAAAAAAAAAAAACAACAAGAGGCAGCACGTGTCCAGCCGTTTCAATTACCTATACGCAAAACCTGTCGGCGCCAAGGCTTTTTGATGTTATTGGAGTTATGTGTATTAACCTAGTGAAGTATTTGACGAAACGAGCAAACCGCTTTAACGTGAAACGTACTTTGGCTAGTGGCTCTGGATTTCGTCAAGCCACAATTCGTGAAGCCGTATTTCATGAAGCCCTGGCCTGTGACGTCCCATATATTGCAAAGCGCGTGTGGCATTATGGGACGTCTGAGACCTACGCAGCAATTCAGTTTATCCTCTAAATTTAGCGGGGAAGTTGAATTTTTTATATAGGTCTGCAACGTTCATAATGCAACGCGCGCAGTGTTGCATTATCCGGCGTCACATACCTACGCACCAATTCAGTTTCTCGCTAAATTTAGTGGGGAAGTTGAATGGTGTATAGGTCACGTGGCATCAGGTCACATGGCATCGATTCCCCGCTACATTTCGGGGGAATCTTAAGGCCCCGTGACCTACACACCAATTAATTTTCCCCGCTCAATTTAACAGGAAAATTGACGTCACGTGACCTGATGTCACGTGACGTATACGGCAATTTAGGTTCTCCTCTAAATTTAGCGGGAAAATTAACGTCTCGAGACTTACATAACAATTCAGTTTCCCCGCTAAATGTAGCGGGGAAATTGGCGTCACGTGACCTGATGTCACGTGATGCTAGAGCATTTCTCGTACGCAGCACACTTGCCCACCAAGTTGCCATACACTTTTATTTTTCTATCTGAGAGAAGAATAAACACATGTGGACCAACGTAAGTCAGTGAGTGATTTCCACTGTACGCTCTCCAAAATAAGAAAACAAGTGTTGAAAGAAGAGAGCTGCCGACTGTCTAGGTGGAGGCTGTACAAGGATCTCCTCAGTAGGAGTCCAAGCCACTGCCAGCCTCCAGAAACCGACGGAGTCACATGTTGAGATACTGGGATAACAGCGACACTCCTAACGCCGAGTTTCCATGGGCAACAAAGTTTCATGACATGAGTGTACTGAACTTAACTGCCCCCTCGGAGTCCTTGGAATGCATGGCATGAGTAGGTATCTAAAGGAAAAAGGCTAAAGTACGTTCCAAGCACCTTGATGTCTCCATTTAGGTGTTCCGGCTTCCTTCCGTAGTTCACCTTACGTCAACAAGCATTTCGGAGTCTAAAATATCAAGTTTGAAGAGTTTGTTTGCCGTCATGATGAAGGTGGGCGGAGGAATTAAAAAAGACACAAGCACAATAGTTCGTTTTTTTAGAGTTACGGCCCCCCTATAAACTAACCAGTAACACAGAAAAGAGCCCGATGTGTACATAATGTTACTTTGACAGATAAAATTTCCGGAAAAGTGTATCTGAACTTCCGGACCAAAACCTCGTAACGACGTTTCCGGACCGGAACGCTATACAGTAGGAAAGAAAGAAAACGCGCAGGTTTCCATTTAATTCAACTTTTTTTTTTTTGTGGTTTGCAATAAGGTTTTAAGTTACACTTTGAAAGTTGCACGAAAGAGAAATAGTGGCTCTAGTCTGCGTTGTGAGTCAAGTACACTTCTTTTTGTTTTGCTTTGATGTATTTATTCATTTGCACAAGCGTGTAGACAGAGGATGTATATACTGCATCGTCAGATACGCAAAACTGCTGTATGGCCTGGTCGAACTTGATATTGTGATGATCGCTGCCGCCGCGCCTAGTAGGCGGTGCCAGTGTTTTTAGGTTATTTTTTAAAATAAAATATGTTGGATTTTCAACAATAAAAACGTAGCCCCTTAGAGTTATACTTCCTTCCGAACAGTAACACCGCTCCATCAACATGTGTTTAAAGTCAAACATCAAAATATAAATATTCCTTCGACAAAGTATAGTCTGAGAGCTACATAAATTTTCCAAAGAAAGCCAAATCAAGGGATCTTGCGAAGTCATCCTATCTAAAAATAATTATATAAAATAAGAACCAAAAATAGTACGCCCAGTTTATAGTTCCAAAGACAATATTGTTATGAAACGGTTGAAACATAATGGCAGTCGTCCTTTTTTTCGCAGTAAACTTGTGTTTTTTGTTGTTGTTGTTTTTTGGAAAATGGGGGGGGGGGAGGGGGAGAGAGGGTGACGTTACGGGACAGCAAAGCCAGGGAAATAATTAACTTTGCTTTTGCTAATCCTCCACGACATGACATGAATAGAACGAAACATCGGAACAGGTCCTGGCTTCCTTGCTTCTGGTTAATGTTTGTATCGTTTTCCATTGCGCTCGCGACGGAAAGAAATGCTCTCACTGGAACGAATGAATGGCTTGTCAATATTTGCCTTACTAGGTTCATGCCTTCTACACCCCAAAAGGACAAATAGGTGAAACAAACAAAATAATAAAAAAGCAAAACCTAGAATCTAGAAGAAAAAAAAAACTAAAAAGAAAAAGCTGATCGACGGCGTCAAAAGGGCATGCATAAAATGCCGGAAAGTAAATCATTTGATATTCAAACTTGGAAAGGAAGTTCCTGGTAACTTCACACAAAATACGTTCTTCTAGAATACTTGACATCTTTAGGACTTGCGTGTGGTACCTACATTTGTGGTAATAGAGTGTCGTTGCTGCCACACATTGTCTTTTGTGTCGCGCTGGGGGGTATATTCGGTTGTCTCCTACATTGGAAATTGCCTCGATGACCAACGTAACTGTGCGTTAGAGATGCCCGAGATGCCTCTTATCAACACCAAGTAGAATAAGCAAAGTCCGTGCACCTGCATTTTGACATCTTCACGCTGAACTCGAGGACAGGGGAGCGTAGCAAATGACTGCTACGCCAGCGTTGAGCTGGACCTCGCGTCCAAGCAATCCGTCCAAGGACGCTACGCGTCGGACTCGTCAGTTGGTGACATCCTACTGTTATGACGTTACGTGAAGATAAAGGAGGTTGCCCACAGGCTTTGATTACTCTAGATAGTGTAGGCTTTATTGGCTTATGATCTTACGATGAGCACGCGGAACGCTAGCGCATAATGTTACCAACCAGGCATGCGCTGCCCTTTCCCGTATTTCCTTGTGTTCATTCCACCTATCACGCGGACGTCCAGCCTGATGTCGCACGGTGAGAATAATTCAGGTAAAAAAGATGTCCGCCTTTACGCGTCGTTTAGCGCGTTTACTAGTCTCAAAATATTGTATAGCGGCTACAGCATGCAATAATAATTTGTATTATGGGCTTGTCGTATAACAATACCCAAAACCGGAAACCAGAGTACGTAGCTTTGACAAATTTGGTGATGCTTTTTTGAGGCTTGATACACGTTACTTGACAAGCGTTCAGTTATTTGATAATATTTAGTTTCATAAAAAATTTACCTCCTTTCTTCTAGCATAACAATAGCTTGTAGAAGCATGTGTTGGTTATTTTGCCTCCTGAAATATAGCTACACCAGGTATAATGCATTTTTGCCGCCAGACGCCTTGAACAAGACATACTGAAACCACCAAAGATGGTTTCCTTTTAAGCTTTGCTGCAGACAGGAAGCATTAATCCTTTTCTTTTTTTTGCTTTAAGAATGCCAGATTTTGATTCAGGTGCACTGAATAACACTTTGGCGGCAGGTATGACATAGACCACGCCCGCTAAATTTCTATCCTACGTGTGCGTTGCAGTCGTCTTCCTAATGATATGGAATTTGGCTAGATGAACACTGCCACGCAAATAATATGGCATGGTGTCAAAAAAATGAACAAATAAAAAAAGAAGATATGTTTTTCGTATCAATTTACCACACACACCGCATTGTTTACCGGTACCGATGTCAAACCATAAAATAATACATGGGTGCATGCAGTCTTTCCATTGTTTCATAAGTGGGCACCGCGTGCCCCCCTCAACCGTCGGCCGCAATAATAAACTCGACCCAGATTTTAATTTCCGTGAGTTGGGTTACCTTTATCCTTGTAAACAGATTCCACGGTTCGTTCCAAACGCAAGAAAAGTGAGAGAAAACAATTCGCTCAAGGTTGACGAAGTTTTCACACAGTCAGCCCGCATCTCTAGAAACCAGACAATTGAAGAAAAAAAATAAAACAAGACTGTGCCGGAAGCTTGTTGTTCCCTCCTGATGTAAACCTCCAAGTTTTCCTTTATTGCTAGAAAGGGTGTGGCACGCCTGACTGAATCAATGCCACGGACTACCGCGGAACAAAGCCGAGTACAGTCACTCCTTTTAATATAACCTCGCTATAACGGATGAACAAATGGGATTAGAGGCCAGTCAAACTTTAAATGGAGGTTAGTGTGTGCGCCCCTGACGTGTTCTATGAACAATGGTGTCGTGTCGGACGTGCTCCCGCCGCGTTTTGAACGTGAGCGTTGTAACGTTTTCGATGGACGCTCCACTTAGCTTGCGTGCGCTCACTGACGGCATTTTCTTCGGCCGTTTCTGCAAGGAAGAAGGAAAGTTGCGCGGTTGGTCCCGTTCTCCATTGCACGGCATTGCAGCAGGGGGAACGTTCTGCTTCGCTTCCATGTTATCACTAGATGGCACTACGGCATAAACGAATGCGTTATTTTTTTATTTATTTTTGTTGCTTGACGCCGAGAAAAGGTTGCCAAAAGATTATCAGACTCAATTTTTTTACGAAACTTTAAGTGTAATAAAAATAATGGTGTCGCCTGGGTGTTATGGATGTGTGAAACACCACTTCTTATTACTTCCATGCTCGTACATCCTAGTTTTATTTGGAAGCTTTCGTATGTCTCTGGTTTTATACACAATGCTTCAAAAATCAAACATGTCTCTAAGCTCAGCACGTCCTATTGAAATATTTTATGTTATGCTTAGCTCTACAAATCTTTTAAAGCGTGAAATACCTTTTACCTGAACCCCCTCCCCCCCGCCCCCCGCCCTAACCCCAAATTTTGTTCCGTCCATCCAACCATCCATGCATTTTTCGCCAAATTTAGCAAGAAAATTAGTGGCACGTGACCTATGCGTAAATTAAGCTTCCACACTTAATATATAGGGAAACTATACGTCCTGTTACCATAACTCCAACTCCCTTTCCCGCTAAAATTACGAGGAAGATGAAGACTGAAGTCGTGACTTGACATCAGGTGGCATCATCGTCAACTTAGCTTCTCCGTTAAATTTAGCGGGGAAATAGACATCAGGTGTCCTAAACATCCGTCCAGCTTCCCCGCTAAATTTAGGGGGGGGGGGGGGGGGGAAATCGACGCCACGCGACCCGATGTCATATGACCTATAACAATTCAGTTTCGCAGCAAGTTAAGCGGCGAATCATACCTCACGTGACACATCAATTTCCTCTTCCTATCCCCATCCTCCCTTCCTTTCCTTTCTCTTTCTATTCCTCCTCTCCTAGGGTGTCTTCCCCATCTGCCTCCTTCCCCCTGTTCCCACTCCCTCTGCCACTCCCTCCCTACCTACTTCTAATTCCCTACCTTTTTCTTCTTCACCATCCCTCCCTCTCCCTATTCCTTCCCCATTATCATACAATGCCGGTCCCCCCTCCCCCACCATCCTCCCACTGGTAACGTAACACCAATTCAGTTTCTCCGCTAAATTTAGCCATGAAAGTTATGCCACGTGATACTCCAATTCCCTCCCTTGATCCCTTCCCCTACATCGCTCTCTCTCCCCCCCCCCCCACCTGCCTCCCTTCCACAACCCTCCCCTTCCTCTACTTCCTTCCTATCTCTCTCACTTTTCCCATGCCTCTCCTCTCTATCCTACAGTGCCTTCCCTACTCCTCCCTCCTCCTCTTTCCTCCCTGGTCACGTGACACAGCAAGTAAATTTTCCCAAAAGCGATAAAAAAATAGGTTCTTCACTCCCGAAACGACTGTTTGATGCCTACCACAAAATTAAAACGATCATTCCTGAATACTGCATTTAATACATAGAGGACTTCAAGATCGATAACAATGTTTTCGTGTTTTTTGTTTTTTTTTTGCATTCTCAAATAGACCTATTGCTAAATTACAAAATCATCAAGAAGCATGCACGGAACGTAGTTACACGGGCTGTGCTCCCTCGCCTTACCTGTTTTAAATTTTTAAAGAAATCACAACAAAAAGGCGTCTGTGGACGCACGTGCAAACTGCCACTTCTTGTAGATTTTTGCTTAAAAAATGCTACGGCTAACGCCATCACGCGCACCGCGTGTAACTACGTTCCCTGCATGCTTCTTGGTGATTAGGTAATTTAGCAATAGGTCTATTGAATATCGACTTAAAATTGAAAGGAAGCAAGCATATGTATAACCGAGGAGCACCTACCCCATCATTTAATTTTTTTTTTAATGACGCATTGTTTTGTGAATGACAATCGATACGACATAATATTAACCACTCCAATCGTAAAAGACTCGAAGTTCTGTCCCACAAGCCAAAGAAAAATAAAGTCCCGTCTTCTGAAATGTCACAAACAAAGTGTAAGAAATATATTTTTTTTTATTTGTCCTTCCAGGTCTTGCACAGAGCAGCCCGTGTGCCCCATCTCTTCGTAATTGCCGGAAGCTTTCTCACCCTGAGTGGAATTCCCGAATCTATGGCCCAAGAGAGGCCACTTCACGGTGATCAATCGGACGCCGCTAACCGCATTCCATGGCCCGTCTACACCCACAGCGGCCCATCGCAATTCCAGGCCTTTCCGCAACCTCAACCGCGATTTCCACAATCGATACTACCACCTTCGTTTATCAAAGTCATAAACGCTGTCGGCTCTCCTGACTGGGAGACAACGACAACCACGTCATCCGGTGCGGCGTCTTCAACAACGCTCACCACGACACCGTCCACGACAACGACATCGACGACGACGACGACGCAACCGCCCCCGGTAACATCGGTCGCCTTGTCTTCGGTGGAAGTGCGAGCTCCCGAGGTGGACCCCCTGAGTCCTAGCGCTTGGAAGGCCGTTCAGGATCAGCCTCAAGTTCCGAAGCGGAGGCGATTCCAGCAAATCAAGAGGCGGCGAAAGCCGAGGCCCAAGGAGGAAGACATAAAGCATTTCGGGGAAAACAGAAACCTAGGGACGCAGCCACCAGGGACGACCGCGTACCCGAGAACCTCGCGTACAACGAGAAGACAGCCATCCACTGCCTTGATCCGGGGGTACCGAAGCAAGGCTCCGCAAGTCGCGCCACCCACCACGACAAAGAGGCCGTTTCCTAGATTCCCGAACGGTCTGAAAAAATTCTCGCCCACGCCACGGTGGCCAACGTTAACGACGTCTACGACGACCACGACAACGTCCACCACATCCACGCGTAAGCCATTCATTTTCGGCGAACGCAGAGTTCCCTCTTGGTACGGCCAAACAACGCCAACCACTCCGCGACCGCCGCCCACAACCATTGTCCCAAAACTGCACAGGTTTGGGCCAAACTCGAATCTTCGTTACAAGAACGACGATCTCATCAAGGGTCCACTGGCGAGGCTCAGACCACCGCTGCGGCGATCGGCGATAGTCAGAGACGCTGTGCCGCAGACGATCGAAAAGGATGAGCTCGAACTATCGCAATCCATACAGACTCCGAACGGAAGAAGACGGGTTACCTACACCGCGCCTCCAAGGAGATATCAGGCGAAGAATCAACACGGACAGGAACAGTTCCCGCCCCACCTTATGGTAAACAGGACCGAGAGGGGTGGCCAGCAAGGCAGATCGGAGCCCTCGGATGAAGTGGGCGAGGTAGTCAGATTCGTGGCGATACCTCATTTCGTGGGAGGGACCATCCCTTCGAGAAGAGCCGACTTCAGGGAAGGAGGCAGGGCACCACTGAGGAGGATGTACAGGCCGCCTTTCTCCATGCCCGGAAGGAGTGAGTATCTCCCGTTGGTTACCCCAATAAAGATAAAATAAACATTGCCAGTTATGACAGTTTATAATCGGATTGCAGCTGATTCTGACATCCAGAACATGGTAATGTCTAGTATCAATAGTTCTAACTTCCGTCTTGTAAGAATGAGAAACTTAAAAAAAAAAAGAAGCCATGCGGAACAGTTGCTATTTGGCTCCTTAAAATGGTAAATGAAGTTGATTAACCAAAAACAACCGAAACACAAGGAAAGACATACCCATTGTGTGTACACGAACAGGTTTTAACGTCATAAACGAAAGGTATAATGTTCGGGCTGTTTTGGCGTGTTTATGCGTGTTCTGTATACATTTTATTGACATCTTGAAAACCCTGAGATGGGGGAGGAGGAGGAGGAGATCACGGTCACGCTAAACAGAGTGAGGGGCGCTTCACGCTCGTCTTTCGGCTTAAAGTTTTTGGTAAAAGATCATAAAGTAGATTTCCCCTTTCGGGTGGTAATTAACGAAAATGGGTCTTGGCAAAAGTCGCTTGCGTTTTTCATTCAGGAATGTTTGGGTCATGTCAGTCTAGAGGGCAGTATTGGCCTTAGGAACTCGGAGGAACTAATCGAGGGCCTTTCTCCCCTGCATCGTAGCCCGTGCACGTTGATGTCCTTGGACATCAAAGATTTATACTATTCTTTAAATAGCGTGTTGCTGCTCCAAAGGGTTAGGGAGCTTCTAGAAGAAAACTTAGTCTCATTTCAGGCCAAAGCGGGTATCTCGGTAGATGCGGTATTGGAACTTCTGACGTGCTATCTGAAAACAACATTGCTTAACTTTAATGGTGAATGTTATATACAGCGGAAAGGTGTGTGCATTGGTTCGGCGGTGGCTCCGGTGTTGACCGAGTTTTATCTTAACACTCTGGACAGGAAAATAACAGATTTTGTAGGCCCTTTGGGTGTTGAAAGGGTTTTGGTTCGGAGGTTTGTTGATGACATCTTGGTTTGTGCTCCGAATCAGCTTTCTGCTACAGATATCCATGACTTTATTTTGACCGCTGCACCGGAATTGAAATTCACCTCTCAGTCAGTGAAAGACGGGAAGTTGCAGTTTTTGGACTTGCAACTATTGAACAAAAAGGGGCTTTGTTGGTCTTATGGGAGGGTAACCGTGAAGAAAGTTCTTTCTAGATGGAGTGTTCATTCTAAACTTGTTAAAGGGGGGGGGGGGGGGGGCGGGGTGGTGAGATCACTAATTGGCAGTGCACTGAAGAAATCTTGTTTTCATTGTGTCGGGAACGCTTTCGACGTTCAAATTAAACGTCTTCTGTCGGCGGGTTATAGTTTAAATTTTATCGTTTCTAGTGCACGTAGACTGCTTGTGCGCGCTTCGGTGACCGCTGAGAGGGTTCAATGTAGAACCTTAGCTGTGGTTCCTTATTTTCATGGTTTTTCTCATAGCTTAAAAGCTTTGGGTGCAAAATTTAACGTTAATGTGGTTTTTAAGACGGACTTTCGTTTAGACAGGCTCACCCCGTTTACCTTCAGACGTGAGGGATGTTGCGGGAAAAAACACAGAGATCCCTCAGTCTCTTGTGTCGCAGAGGTGGTATACAAGATCCCCTTTGACTGCGGATTGTGTTATGTCGGTCAGACAGGGCGTTGTTTGAATGACCGTCTTGCGGAACATAAAAGAAATGTAAGGAATAGGGCCCAGAGTTCGGAGTTGGCAAATCATGTTGGTTCTTGTAACAATTGCTCCCCTCTTTGGGGTGAAACTTCGGTTTTGTGTAACGAAAAAGAATTGTTTAGAAAACTAATTAAGGAGACTGTGCATTCGCGAGCGGGGGAATTGTGTGAGCCAGCCGTCCTTGGTTATCGGTGATCGGATGAAAGAGTTTTTGCTTGTGTGAGGGGGGCTTTGCAAACTTGAGGTGGGGGGGGGGGGAGTGGGGGAAGAAAATTGGGAAGCGTTTGCTTGGAAGTAGGAAATGAAGATTAGGCTTTAGCGTTTTGGAGGTAGCCGGTTGTGTCGACCTTCGGGTTGTTGTTGTTCGGGAGGTCGGCTCCCTTTGCGAAAGTGTTGGAGCCGGGGAGTGGCTCAGGCTGTCTGGGGCGAACTCGTTGGTCGTCTGGTTTTGCGTTTGAGTTCTTCTTTTTTTCGCTTTCTCCCTTTTTCTCCCTTTCTCTTTTTCATTTGTCTGAAAGTCTATTTATTGGTGTGTTCATATCAATAAAATTCAGCTGCGTTTGAGATTTTGTTGTGTTGGTCCGTTTTTTTTATCGTTCCCCATCACAGGGTTTTCAAGATGTCAATTAATTACCAGCTCGCCTGCAATCTATCACTGCTTACATTTTATTGTTCCTTTTTTCCAAATGTTTAGTTGAAAGATGCACAGCTCTTTGTTTAATGCGGCACCCTCTAGAGCTTGCTACTGCCGTCTTTCATAGTGCAATCACAATCGTAATTACAGTTTACCAACTATTTCAAATCAAATCAAAACTGGGGATATTTTTTGTTTTGCTAGCACGATTTTAGGTTTAATGGGCGCTGCTAGATAGTTATATCGACTACATAACAGAGCTTTGAAAGCTGTTGCTCATCATATCGGTGCCAAGAAGTAGGAACAATGGGTGAAGCCTGACGAACAAGTGCCCTTGGGGTGGGCGAGTGGCGAGAGTGCAGGTAAACAGACGCTAAATTTGTCCTAAGTATTACACATTTATTTATTCTTAACTGAGTTTGCTCTTGAACCTTCAGGGACAACCCAAACAGCTGTATTTTGCTGCATCATAAGGAATGCGGAAGGTCACTGGAGCGTGATTGCAATCGAGGGTTTAAAAACTTCAATATTTTCCCGCTCATAACTGATTCAATACGTTTCATATAACTTCTGGGAACGAAAGGTTTCTTGTTCCATTTTTCTCAAATACGAAGCGAAAGTGGTTCTGAATTGGTGATGCCGCAGCGAGGGGATATTGTCACGAAGAAACAACCAAGAAAACAAAGAATAACTGGGGGGAAACTGAAACGTTTAATGGGGCGAACTTGTGCCCAAAAATAAAAAGGAAACAGAAGATAACAGGAGAGCGTCGCGAGCGTCAAAGCCGGCGTAACAGCGGAGTCGAACGCCGGGGGGAGACTGACCCCGCATCGGCACGCGGAGCCCCTTACGTACGCGCGTGGGATTCTGGAATAATCGGCGTAGAAGATTCGGCGCGGAGTACATTCGGACCTCGAAGAAGCAACATGATTCTCGAATTTACCAGTACACGCAATTGCAAGAACAAATAAAAGACACGTCGCTCTCAGGAATCGAACCCTTACTCTTCGCGTGGGAGGCAAACACAATATGAAATGTCAGAGAAGTGACAGTACCCGTCGTTCTGAAAACTACCATCCCTCGCTTTAGGTTTCTATAAGATGATATATTGTTGTATGCGCCGGTTGGGACAGGGGAGGGGGGGGGTGTTCCTGCATCATTATGTTTTTATCCTTACCATCTTGTTCGATTCATCTTTCCCAGGGAGGTTCCCATTTCCAGGACCTGTCGCCGTCTACCCGCAGTCGCTGGCATCCCTTGAAGACAGCAGCCAGGACGAAGAGGCACCCATCCGAATTCCAGTGCCACGGCCTGCCGGTCCTTACCCGCTGCTGCCTCCTCCACCCGGCCTGCCGATCCGGGTCCTCCGTCAGCCGTATTCGAGCAACGCCGGTGGACCACCTACCAACGTTGTCCAGGAACAGCAACAGCAGCAACAGCAGCATCCCGTCCGCACGAATTCTGTACCTCCTGCCTTCCCAAGACCTCTGGGGTCACTAGGCAATGCCAACCTGCACGGTAGAATGAACAGCAAGCCCGAGGAACCACGGTGTGATCGATTCTCGGAGGACATCTGTCTGGACGACTTCGAATATCCCTCGTAACTATATGAGTTGGCTTGCATGTGTTAGAATGTGCTGGGATGAACCTGACCCGGCTTGCTAGAAACAGCGTCCTTAGCTAATACTGTCCGAAAAGAAAACCCGCGAAACCTGAAACGGGGTGGTAATTAAGACTCGTCTTTATGAGCCACTGCGTCTGTGTGCTCGCCATGGTAGTACTTTATTTCGCAGAGTCTCAGCTAAGACCCAGCTTTTAACAAGCCGGCACAGGTTATAGTACAGGCGTTCGAATATTGTGTGCCAGTCTTCATTTCTCACGAGAAATAAACGAGCATAGAAAGGTGCGGGTATTAGGAATTGTACTGCAACAAACAAAACGTACGAAAGCTTTACGTAAAATCAGGCAAGGATTCCTCTTGTTTTCATTCTAAGCGACGTAGTCTCTATTAATGTATAGCTGGAGTTAGCCGGACATGCTCAAAATGAGCTGCATAAAGACTACCTGGAAAGCTTAGAAGAAAAACAAAGGCCAACTGCTCTGCACATTTCATCCTTAAAAAATGACAAAACGTATCATAACTAGCCTATTGAGCTAGGTGTAAAAACATTAAACGAATACATTTTAGACTGTTTATGTGTAGGAATTCGAAAGGCAATCCTACATGCAGGACATTCCTACAAGCAGTGCACCACGTCTTTTTGACACGGTGCTTCGCCGGTGACATCACGCTCCCCCACTGCGCAAGCGCTTCACCCCCGCCGGCTACACGGATTCCGGGACGATGCATCTGCGTTGTTGTGCTTTTCTTTGTGTTTTATTTCCGAGGCGCGTCCGCTTTGCAGCCAGTGGGAATTTATGCGCCGTTTCGCTGAGCCAATGGGAATTTACATGCCGTTTCGCTGAGCCAAGAAGGGAATTTATGTGCTGTTTCGCTCAGCCAATGGGTATTTAGATACGGTTTCGCTCAGCCAATGGGTATTTATGTGCCGTTTATCGCTGCTACAGACATCATATAGCGCCGGCTTCGCTCCATGGGACAGTTAATGCTTTCGCATTATAAGGTGACCAAAAGTCCTGGAGATGGATGCATAGCATCTTAACATCAAAGAAGTTTTAATAAACTTTTGTCCGAAGAAGATTAGGCTCGATCCCAAGTTCTAAGCAATGTTTTCGTTTGTTACGTCACTATTGTCAAAAGGCACTCCCTTGTGGAGTATCTGTTGACTTGCTCACTTGCTCAAATCATTATTTGTTAGACTGCAAACATATCAATGTTAAAAAATACGAGCAAGGAATATAATATTATCAATGTTTATCAAACGGAAGCTTGACCATGCAATAAAAGTCTATGGGCTTTTTTTTATTTTGTTCTTTGTAAATTATGCCTGAGCACTGCAGATCTTTTAAAAAGGATACAGCATATGGAGGTGCATATTTTCGTAGAATATAAAAGGAGCAAATATCAAGTAGGCAAATGAAGTAGACTATACGGAATTTGTTCTCAGGCCTTTGTTTATAATAAAACTTTGGTTGGGGCTAGTTGGTTCATATCGATTAAAAGGTTAAAAGGCGCGAACAAAACAGGACTAAAAAAGACACACGTACGACACGGACAGGTGCCAATCCGTGTCGCACGTGTGTGTTTTTTAAGCGTGAAACACATGTACGACGAAACCGTCCGATCCGACGTCCGATCAGGCAATACGACGGTCGGAGGCGAGAATTTTCGACGCTCTCCGGTGCTACGAAAACCCTCGCCCCCGAAGGTAATTCCGGCACTTCGCACGTCGGATCGGACGGTTTCGTCGTACATGTGCTTCGCGCCTTAGTCCTGCTTTGTTCGCGCCTTTTAATCTTTTAATCTCTGCTTATACATTTTCTTTTTCTGAATCGCTAATTGCTTCCCCAAATAGTTTTTTTTTGTTCGATACTTAAGTGTTATGCATTTATATCCATCAAAAAAAAAAAAAAAGATAGCTTGCAGCGCTAATTTTTTTCATAAGAAAATAAACACCGATATTTTAATATACTACAATCAGTTGTGAACAGAATAATTGGCGAAATGCCACACCCACCACATTTTACCGATGTAACTAAAAATATATATTTACACCCAGTGGTTGTTTTGTGTGTAGAGGTATCAAGTACTATTTCCTGATATCTATGCTTGACCTTTGGGAAATATTTTCCCGTAGGCCACACAGCACTTAACACTGTTGTCTTGCCATCTCTTTCAGGGCTGCCATTCTTGACACCATCGGCAGACAAAGGGCCAAGTTCGACGCCATGTACGCAGAAGTGCGGGATAGGTCTCCGCAAGTCGAGGGTGTGACGAGAAAAGAAGAGGAGCGCTACACGATGCATCACTACTTCGGCGCAGACAGGGACACCCGTAAGGACCCGAGGGACTACGCTCAAGACGGTGGCTTCCTCTGCCCTTCCGAGATCCTCTACGAGAGGCCGCGGAGAGCCCGGAACCACGTGGGCGTCTGGAAGGTCATCATCAACATTGCCGAGTATCGGCAAACCATGCGCCTGGAAAAGTGTTTGTGAGTAGACGTCACGCGTGAAGAGTGTACGCAAAACAGACCTTGATACAGTTTGGTACAAAAGGGCAGCTCTAGGAGGAACTCTGCACGCAAAGAAAAACAACAACGCTTTGCTGAGTACCCAACACGGCGAGGCAAACTTAGGCATAACGTGAATTTCTCTTTCTTGTTGTTTTTGTTTTTTATGTGCGCTAATTTTTAGGAAGTAGCGCTGAAATGTAGTCTTCTCTCTGAGGAAGGTGAGAAAATCATACGCTTGTAATGAGTGAGACAGAATCGCCATATCTCTATGAATCGGCACGGAACCTCAAGTACGGCGAGGAAATGTCAAAAATGCTTCTTTGGAGCATCAGAACGCAAAAAAGAGCACGCAAATCAAAGGGCAACATAAAGAAGGTGCAGGGAATGCGTGATAATGAGGCAGCCAAGCGCACACCATCATTTGTTAAGGTAGAGCGTAAACAAAAGCACATGAGCGTATTTGGGGGGTAAACAAATGCACGCGGTGCGCAACGAGCAAACAAACTTGCACGCTGTATATAATTTCCATGATGCAACATAGCAAAGATGTAATAGGTGCTCCAACTGGAAAAGACCCGGAGTTTTGATCTCCAACTTCCAGCATGCCCTCGTTGCCTTCCGTCGTGCTTTGACTGTGCTCAAACGGTCGAAGCTCAAAAGGCTTCGAAACGTCATCTAAGGAAGGAAACAAGCGCTGGGGGTGGGACATCAGACATACCCGTTTTCCGTTTTTACCTTGTGAGGAACTTATAGTGTTTAGCTTGATTTCTTAACTAACTTTGCTTGATTTCTAAACCACCATAGGAACTTACATGTCCGAAACAATCAAGGCGAAAGAGTCGCAATCAATCAATGCACTCAGATGATGAAGCCACGCCTGTTTTATAGTTTTTCAATTGACGATTATATCGGGTGTTAAGGTGTTACACCGCTTTTCATTTTAGCTTGTGACGCAGTACAACTGGCTTCCAAAACGCAACTTTGTAACTCTTCCAGAGCCCTTTTGAAGTGCTTCTAGTTATTTACACTCACTCCAAGTGACTGTAGCAGGGGGGCAACCAAAAAATCGGCATATGTTCTTTGTGCACAAAAAACAGATAGTGATGATGACGAAGACTAAGGTTTGGGTGACACAATGGCAACGAAGGCCATATTGCGCCCATAAAATGTTATTTAGGATAAACACATAAAATAAGCTGAAATATTGCCACGCGCGTCGCTGAGCAATCGCGTGCGTGGCCGAATGGTTACCGTGCTTGACTGTACGCGCGACCGATCAAGGTTCGTAGGTAAAGGTTACAAGTGCGTAAATATCCAGTCTTTTTTTTATTTAAAAACACGACCCAAATACACGGATTTGTCGCCTACTAAGAACAGAATAAAATGAAAGATGATCTCTGAAGATTTGAGGTCGGTGTAGTTTGGCATGACGTCTACAATAGTGAGTGTTTAGTATTGCGTATATGAGCAAACGCAAGCACTCTGCGTTTCTATTAGCGTTGACTGTTCCACACTGAGCGTGCGTGGAGCCTTCCTCTGCGTCTTGTATTGGCGAATGGCGACGACGCGCATGCGCAAAGTGGAGCACGCCACGCTAATGCGAACCCACAGCTTTTTGCGTTTGCTCCTATACACGTAATACCGAAACTTTCTAATATCATACAATGTGCGATACTGTCAGCCCTCACATCTTATTCCCCCCCCCCCCAAAAAAAAAAAAAAAAAAAAGATGTGTAAATAATTCAAGAGTGCGCCACCAATCCTCGCGCGGCCAGGTTGAACCTACAGACGACGTTCTTTGTTGAACTACTTCTCCAGCACAAACCAAACTGACCTGATGACTGAAGTCTGTTGTCGCATTTAGTGTCCCCCTCTTATGGCGGTGGCTTCGAAAGTGGTTCCTTTAAAAGCAGTTTCAGATCGTGGTACATGACTGTGCAGTGATTTGTTCGGTCGGTGATAGAAAACGCACATACACGATGAGCGCCGTAACTTTGCATTTTTGGTGCTACTTGATTGGCTCCGGAAAATGGTAGCATCCCTTTGCGCTCGGATGTAAAGTGAGACGGAGTATACACGTCCACTGAAAACAGATCTGAAAAATTTGAGCCACCTGCTTTTATCTGCAAGTAACGCGCCTGCATTACTTGCAGATATCAATGACGGTCAGAGAACGTGCAACCATTCGCTGCAATTCGCGTTGTTGTACCGCATCTGGGCAACACCTTCTAGACAGCTTTCAAGCCTGCGCCTCACGTGACATGATGTCATGTCCCGGAGGCCTGCACGGGTGCAGATTGGATGCGAGCACCGCGTCAGCGTCCGCGTGGGACTATGATAGGAAACAGCCCCACGGAATGCTGACGCGACACTCGCATCCAATCAACGTCCGTCCAGGCCTCGGGACGTGTCGTCATGTCACGTGATGCGCAGGCTTGAAAAGTGTCTTGGAGGTGTTGATCTGGAGCATATTTTAGTATAAACTCCAGCTCCATGTTAGTTTAATCAATTAGTTGGGATCAAGCAGCGACATTAAGTACTTCCTTCGTTTCGAATTTGCAAGTTAATACTTGGTAACGTCACGCACTCTCGTACTCATGAGATAACAGCCCTCACCAGTCTCCTGGAATTATGTGCCAGCGGCATTGTTGAGACGTTTATTCTGCTGGTGTTGTGAATGCTCTCCCGTAAAGTAGGCGATATTTGACGCTTTTTAAAGGCGGAATAAAATTTCCCGCTAATTAATTTCAAATGCAAATTTTCGGTTTAATTTGTTGTGTGCGTTGATATGAAGGACCGGCTGCTATGACAATCACACTGCGGGGGTTCGCACCACGACGCTTCGCTGGTCTGCTATTAGGTGTTCATTCACTTTACCCATGGTTTGGAAGGCTTCACTCAGATAAATTCTCCCTATGGTGGCGTTAGAAAGGAAAATGATAATCCTGTCCATTTTTTTTGTAGGTTATGCAAGCTTTCAAGATACCCAATATATATATTATATATATATATATATATATATTGGGTATATATATGAACAAGATCGGTATCTTTTTAAGTATATTCGGATAAAGATGTTTTGTCACGATTGAAGCTGTCACGCTTTTGATATATTTTATTAGAATAGTGACATTCATATATGCGACTAAGATTGAATAACAAAATGGCTGTATGAATTTGTGAAAATGGAAATAATTCTTAGCTTGTTACCATGCAGAACATGATCTAAGAAACACGGTAAACAGGAAGCTTACATATTTATTCTTGGCAGGCATTTTTCGGGTGCAATAAACTTTTCAATTGAGTACATAAACTTTTTTCTGGGCACGTGATCTTGTTTCCTCGTTTATAGACCAAATACCGTGATGTAAAATACCATGGCAGTGTTTTTTTTATTTATTTGAAAAGGTAATATCGCGACTAATAGTTCTTAGGCAATTTTAATTCATAATTGTTAGCAGTATATTTAACAAGACTACCACATTTGAGTGAAACTTAAAAAAAAAAAAACTGCCTATACAAATTCGCGCGAGGATAGAATGGGCGTTTGCTTGTTATTAACCATATAGTCCCTGAGTTGGAGGAGTGTTTTATAGTAGAGGAAAGTGTTATAAATAATGAGCGTGTTTGCCTCGTTCACGCAGGAGACCCGGCAGGTCATGTTCCTACGTTCTGGACAAGTACTCCAGTTCCTGTAACCAAGTGTACAGCTACCAGAGGCTCCTCACGTTCGAAAAGGGCAAGGGCCTCCACATCGACATCTTCAAAGTCCCATCCGGCTGCTCCTGCCACGTCAAGGGTTTCTCGCAGTACACCCGGAACGATGAGTATCAACCTCCGTACGAGTACGACAAGGCCATCTACAGTAGCGCCAGCGCCCCTACGTCCAAGGAGACGGTGGAGCAAAGAAACAGCAACATCTCCAAGACGCTCTGGATCATTCTTGGAAACGGAAAGGAGATCGACCAAGAAACGAAGGTAGGGGATACCAGGCGTGACCTCGAAACGGCAAAAATGATATGACAGGCGAGCGTAAGTGGCGCCATCATGTAAATTGTCACTTGCCGAGAGCTGGGTCATTTATCTTTGTCCTCGATCGTAGTGGCTGCAACCAGAGGAGAAATGGCAGCGTCCCCGACCCTGAAGGGAATTGTGACGAAGAAAATCTGGGAAAAAACGGCAAAAGCCTATCGCGTTCAAGCATAAGTAAACTGCAGAGTTATATGCGTCACATTTTGCCTCCGGCTTTCGGGGGCCTTTTTATTCAGCCTTATAAATCATACACACTTTTTTTTTCAAAAAGTGTGCATCTACAGTGAGGGGGAAATCTAGAAAAGTACCGGCATTGGGTTATATTTCTGCAATTTTCCCTTATTGTAAACTGTATCAAACAGAGCTGTGAATGTCTAACTCGTGAGGACACTGACGTAATAAAACAGGTTCAGTGACAGGTGAAGTAATTCGTTTAAAGCGTACCGTCGTGATTGTACGCGTTACAGATTATGGTTATAAACGCGATGAACTCTTCAATCTTCATGACTGCCTTAGTATTTGCTATTTTTAACCACCATAAGGTATTTTATCAACTGTTTTTTGTTATTAGATTGATCGGCTTCAATATTATAAAATGGATTTCAGCCGCGCTGCTCTCCGTAGTAGAGTTTCACGATACACTGGTTTGTGCTAGGACGTTTATCCCCAAAAATAGCGGGTCGTGTTGCACTTGCGAAAGGCATTAAATAAAAAACTATGCTTTCAAATATTCCCCGATTTCTACGACACCTCTTATGACATACCTCGTATGTTACTTCAACGTGATTCTTTTCTGATAAGCGGTCGGAAGATGTACTGATACCGTTCACTATAGCTGCACGAACTGAGAAATGGCCCGCGGCAGTTCACAAAGTATACTTTCATTTGGTTCAACCTTCTTCACCAAGGGCGCTTCTGAGATGTTGCATTGGCATCTTCATCAGTAATGTTGAAAAAACAAAACAAAAAATGTACTTTGCTTATACCTGACACAAGGGTCATACAGCAAGAATACGTGTCTGGGTCAGAACATTTTGGTGCAATCAATCATGCACCGAGACTCATTCCGAAATTTTCGATGAGAATGATATTTGTTATTGTTACGGTCACACGATGGCCTACCTCAATAAATTCGAGTGAGGTGCCACCGACGAGGGGGCCCAGCTACACCGGTGACACTATTTAAACGGTCGGAGACAATGTCAATAAACTTCGCTACATATGGCAGGCGAGACATCACCTGCCAAATTTAGTGGGCATGTGACGCGTTGACGTAAGTCTGAAGTGGGCCTAGTTTGCCACTGTGCCACTTTCTATGTTAAAGGGGGATACTGAGTTGTCCGCGAGTCCTTGCCACGCGTATTTTACAACAGATCGCATTATATGAAAAAAGGGTTTTTGCGTCCCCCGTCGACGACAATAGTGCCAACCGCCGAAATCAAGCTGTAGCTTACCAAAGTGCACTGAAATTCAGTAGCGCAGATGTGTGATGCAATGCCGTGCACGTTGCAGCCGATGTCTATGTGGTTAGCAACTTTCCCCCTTTTTATGTGAAATTAAACTTAGAATTCTGCGGTCTGCCATACAGCATAAATGTTTTCCTCATATCATCCCTCATCTTCAACAGGATCGTCTAGTGCAGCAGCTCAAGCAGTACCCTCAGCTCGCAGAGCAGTTCCCCCAGGCAGACGCCATCAGGCAGCTGATCAACGAAGCCGAGGAGACCGACTACAGGAGACAGGCACCGAGACCAGACCGACGGCGACCACCTTACGGAGCGCAATACATCAAGTCCAAGCCCAAAGAAGAGCCAGCGTACCACCCCACGCGGCCCCCTCCACCACAGCACTGGTCTCAGACGTCGTCAACGCCAGATGGTCCTTACTATACCAGCACGAGCAGCTTCAGAAGACCACCCCACGCGGCCGACTTTGACGGGGAGGAGGTTCTACCTCACGGAGCCCGTCCGAGGTTCTACCAGAGGCCGTTCAAGTCCTCGGAAGAAGACGTGTTGTTCACAAGGTATGGCACAGATCACTAAACCAAGAAGCTGATTATACTTCGTTTCAACTTAAGTTCAGACACAGCCGAAGCTAGGAGGTAATAGGACCAATAAATCAGCGTCAAAGCAGCAAGTCACACGGGTTTTTCTTTCGTGACTGGTTCAGCGATCGTAGAACACGCACAGAAACGTGACGGAGACGATGATGGTGCGTTTTTGAGGCTATCTGATTGATCATTAGCTCGTAACGTCGGCTGCGTCTGGACTCAAGCTGAACAGAAGTTTAGGTGTGTCCCGAGAATGAGAGAGAGAGAGAGAGAGAGAGAAGGAGACGGGAGCCCGCGGGGATGTCAGAACGCCGAGCTCTGATTGGAACGATTAGTGGGTAGACCGAAAACTGGCAGCCTTTGTCTCCACTGCACTCGTCGAACTCGTTAGAACGCGGACCGTCGTCGTCCAGCGTTTGGGTTTCGTATCCGAACGCGTTCGATGAGTGCAATGAAGACAAAGGCAACCTTTGTCTCCACTGCACTCGTCTAAAACGTTAAAACGCAGGAGTCTGGCGTTTGGCTCTCGCATTCGAACGCGTTCGATGAATGAAGTGGAGGCAAAGGCAGCTAACTTTAAATCTACCCACTAATCTTTTAATCACAGCTCGGCGTTCTGACGTCCTTGCGTGTTCTCGTCTTCACCTCTCCCTCACTTTCTCGGCGCATTGTATTGCATCGACTATAGTCACTGTTAAGGAACGCAGCGCGTGGCGAGTCCCGAGCACTTTATTACACTTCTATTCAACCGATGAGACCTGGCATTATTAGGTAAGAATGGTAGAGAACGAATCACGAAAGAGGACGCATGAAAATAGTGAGACGTGATTTCCGTTTCTTAAGCTATCGGGGACTGTTGGGAGCCTGAGTTCGTCTGCTTTTTTTTTTTTTTTTTTTTGCAGGGGTTGCGGGGACGTCAAAACGGCGAGCTTTATTTGACTAAAATTGGAAGGATAGTGGGTGGACCTCAAAGCAAGCTGCCTTGAGGTCTACCCGCTATTCTTCAATCAGAGCTAATCAGAGCTCGGCGTTTTGACGTCACCTGAACCCCTGCAAAACAAGCAGACGAGCTTGCACTCCGCATAGAGTTCATTTGTGTGTTCTAATTGTAGATAAGTAATTGCGACGTCAACTTAAATGGTAGCCTGGCACGTAACACAGTAAACAAACCATAACAGAAATTATAATTATTTCGAAAAGAAGCGTCTGTAGCAGCGTGGAACCCAGAAGACAATGCGAAGCGCAAACTCGTCTGCCTCTTACGCAGGTGTTGCACTGACGACAGTTAGTGCAACACCTGCGTTAATACATAGGGCGAAGCTCACACACCTTCCAAATCACGCCAGTGCCAAGTAAATAAATATTGTTAGGATAAATAATGTTGCTTCACTGGCTTTTACACTCAGATATTGAGGTAAGTACTAACATTAAATAGAAAACCTCACATAGGTCAAAATTCTGATCAGCTGAGCGTCTATGCGAAGTCCCGTTCAAAACTCTGACAGCACCATATTCGAGTCCTAATAGCGGCCATACAAACAAGATAATACAATTTCTGTTGGTAGGTCCTGACGGATTACTATATTATCTAACTGTAAATAAAAAATTACATAAATAAAAGGTGGGGTTTCTTTAAAAAATCAACTTCAAACTTGCAAGTCTCTTTTTAGAAAAACTTGCAAGTTTGAAGTAGATTTTCTAAAAAAAAACCTTTTATTTCTTTTATTGTTTGTAATATTTTGTTGTAATATTTTGTTTGTAAGGCCGCTATTAGGACTCGAATCTCGTGCTGTGAGAGTTTTGAACGGGACTTCGCATAGACGCTCAGCTGAGCAGAATTTTGACCTATGTAAGGTTTTATATTTAATGTTAGTACTTACCTCAATATCTGAGCATAAAAGCCAGTGAAGCAACAATATTTATTCTAACAATATTTATTTACTTGGCAGTGGCGTGATTTGCAAGGTGTGTGAGCTTCGCCCTATGTATTGACGGAGAAGACACGTAACATCTAGACTGCCGGACAAACTGAAGTCAAGAGGAAAACGGCAAAGTAACCCGGCATGAATCACTGAAAATAGAAATGAAACCTAAACACATGACTAACACGTTTGAAGCCTTACACGCTACGAAATGCTCGTTATTTTACGAAAGAGTCCGTTCGCACACAAAATAAACCGTACTTCCTAAGCGTCAGATACTAAATCGTACATATGTATATGCACTGCATATCTGTATGACATAAGAAAATATTACAATTACATGTCAAGTTCGGTATTTCAAACTCAAAGCCAAATGCAAAAGGCCTTAGAGGAATTCTCTAACGATCTGCATTCCCCCGTATTGGGAGGAAGTAAAGCGCGAAACACATGTACGACGAAACCGTCCGATCCGACGTGCGGACTGCCGGAATGACCTTGGGGGTGCGAGGGTTTTAGTAGCACCGTAGAGCGTTGAAAACCCTCGCCTCCGACCTTCGTATCGCCTGATCGATCGTCGGATCGGACGGTTTCGTCGTACGTGTGTTTCGCGCTTAAGCGCTGTGCACGCACTTGTGGATACGGACTTCGAAGTAAATTTTTTTAAGTACACTACTCCCAATTTTATTAATGTTTATGGTTGGATATTGAGGTAACTGCTAACGATAAATAGAAAACCTTACATAGGCCAAAAGTTTGCTCAGCAGAGCGCCTGTGCGAAGTCCCGTTCAAAACGCTCATAGCACGAGATTTGAGACTTAATAGCGGCCATACAAACAATATATTACAATTTCTGTTGGTAGTTTCTGATAAACTACCATATTAACCAACTGTGAATAAAACATAAAAGAAATGAAAAGTGGGTTTTTTTAGAAAATCGACTCCAAACTTGCTAGTTTTTTTAAATGTTCGTTTTTCAGGCACATGTAGCTCATTATATACTTATCGCAAAATATTGAAATTATACTGAAAAGAACGAGCTTAATAGGAGCTTTACGGTGATATAAAGATTATAAAAATATGTTGATTAGGTCACACAGCACAGCTTGCTGAACTTCGTCAAATATCGTCGCAGAGAGGCGGTTTGACAAATAAAAATAAAATCACTAAGAATGTTATGACCTAGACTCTTAATTAGCATGAAAAAGCCTATGTCTAGAGTGTTCCCAAAAAGGTATATTGATGTAGCGTAAAAAGTATGGAAAAGGGATGGAGTGAAATATGGCACCTCCGATATGCTGGAAAAACGTCAGTTTCCACCTTGGCCGCTTCAACGGTCCATAACTTGAGAACTGAAAATCCGGCGAAATTGCCGTTGGCGTCTTCGTTTATTATATGAATTGCCCCAAAACATGTATTTTTTTCGTCAAAATTAAAAATTCGACCCTAAATCCGTGCCTGAGTGAGATGAAATCACCCATGGGTGGTTTCATCTCAAATCGGGCAGGCTAAAAGGGTCTAATTTTTAATTTTCACGAAAAAAATATATGTTTTGGGGGCATTTCTCAAATGAAGGAGGGCGCAAACCGCATGTTCCCCAGATTTTTTGTTCTTGAGTTACGATGCGTAGAAGCCGCAGAGGCAGAAACTAGAGTTTTTGCATGCCGTCGCAGGTCGCGTGTTTGACACCCTCTGCTGGCGCAAGTGTTTTTTCTACACCCTTTTAACTTTTTTACCTCAATTAATAGGTACTATAAATATACCTTGATGTATTAAAATACTTTTATAAATTTAATTGTTTTCTAGAAAAAATGTCAAACTCGTCCCTCCGGTCGCTTTTTGGTCAAATTTGACAGGTCATTACTCTGTCTCTACTTGAGGTAAAATTTTTTTCTTTGGCTCTACAGAAAGCCCAAAGCAAGCCCATTATAGATATATTAATATCATTATGATCTGTTGAGTGCCGCTTCGCTACCTTCACGTACATTTTGTAAAAAATAAATGTTTAAAGTTTGAGGTCGATTTTCTCAAAAACCCCATTTTTGTAAATTTTTATTTTTTAAATTATTTTAGATATATTAGTCGACTACAAGAAAACACTATCTAGAAATGTAATATTTTCGTTGTATGTCTTCTATTTGAGCCGCAATCACGTGAAATGTGTGAACATTTGTTATTTTTCACAACGTTTACGTGAAGGTAGCGGAGCGGCTACTCAGCAGATCATAATGATATTACTATATCTATACTAGGCATACTTAGGGCTTTCTATAGAGCTAAATAAATAAAATGTACCTTAAGTACAGACAAAGTAATGACCCGTCAAAGTTGACCAAAATCGACCTGAGTGACGAGTTTGACATTTGTTTTAGAAAACATTCAAATTATTAGAAATATATTAATACGTCAAGGTATCTTTATAGTACCTATTAAATGAGGGGGAAAAGTTAAAATGGTGTAGAAAAAAACTAGCACCAGCGCAGGGTGTCAAACACGCGACCTGCGACGGCAGGCAAAAACACTCGTTTCTGCCACTGCGGCCTCTATGCATCGTAACTCGAAAACAAAAAGTCTGGGAAACATGCGGTTTGCGCCCGCCTTCATTTAAGAAATGCCGCCAAAACATATATTTTTTTCGTGAAAATTAAAATTTAGACTCTTTCAGCCTGCCCGATATGGTAGGTTTCAACTCAAATCGGAAAGGCTAAAAGGGTCTAATTTTTAATTTTCACGAAAAAATATATGTTTTGGGGGCATTTCTCAAATGAAGGAGGGTGCAAACCGCATGTTCTCCAGATTTTTAGTTCTCGAGTTACGAAGCGTAGAAGCCGCAGTGGCAGAAACTAGTGTTTTTGCCTGCCGTCGCAGGTCGCGTGTTTGACACCCTCTGCTGGCGCTAGTGTTTTTTCTACACCCTTTTAACTTTTCCTCCTCATTTAATAAGTACTATAAAGATACCTTGACGTATTAATATATTTATAATAATTTGATTGTTTTCTAAAACAAATGTCAAACTCGTCACTCAGGTCGATTTTTGGTCAAATTTGACAGGTCATTACTTTGTCTGTACTTAAGGTACATTTTATTTCTTTAGCTCTATAGAAAGCCCTAAGCATGCCTAGTATAGATATAGTAATATCATTATGATCTGCTGAGTAGCCGCTCCGCTACCTTCACGTAAATGTTATGAAAAATAACAAATGTTCACACATTTCACGTGATTGCGGCTCAAATAGAAGACATACAACCAAAATATTACATTTCTAGGTTGTTTTTTCGTGTAGTCCACTAATATATCTAAACGAATTTAAAAAATAAAAATTTACAAAAATGGTGTTTTTGAGAAAATCGACCTCAAACTTTAAACATTTGTTATTTCTTACAAGGTTTACGTGAAGGTAGCGGAGCGGCTACTCAACAGATCATAATGATATTATTATATCTATAATGGGCTTGCTTTGGGCTTTCTGTAGAGCCAAAGAAAAAAAATTTACCTCAAGTAGAGACAAAGTAATGACCTGTCAAATTTGACCAAAAAGCGACCGGAGTGACGAGTTTAACATTTTTTTCTAGAAAACAATTAAATTTATAAAAGTATTTTAATACGTCAAGGTATCTTTATAGTACCTATTAATTGAGGTAAACAAGTTAAAAGGGTGTAGAAAAAACACTTGCGCCAGCAGAGGGTGTCACACACGCGACCTGCGACGGCAGGCAAAAACGCTAGTTTCTGCCTCTGCGGCTTCTACGCATCGTAACTCGAGAACAAAAAATCTGGGGAACATGCGGTTTGCGCCCTCCTTCATTTGAGAAATGCCCCCAAAACATATATTTTTTTCGTGAAAATTAAAAATTAGACCCTTTTAGCCTGCCCGATTTGAGATGAAACTACCCCCATATATATACGGCAGAAAAACAGACCCTTGAAAAAGGTCTGTCTTAGGCCGAAACGTCGACGAACTTTACGAATAATATGTTATAAAACTCCAAACAACCGTCTCAAGTACGTTTTGCTGCTGTATATACTTTTCGGCATCATGCGCTACTTTTTTTTCTGTATATATATATATATATATATATATTGCGCGGGTAAATTGAGACTCGGAGTACATCAAGGAATTCATTGTAGCATATTTGCATCGTGAATTATTCGGATACCTAGCCTACTGAGATGAGAATCGTAGACGGCGATCTTGACTCACTTTCACGTTCGGATGAACGCGAAACTAAGACAGCTCCGAAGTTGCGTCCCGAGGTGTCGTGCGACCCAACATTCCGACGTTCGTGCGCGTGTAAGAAACATTAATTCGTCACGCACCAGAAAGGAGCGTGAATCAGACCGCTGGACCATAACGACAGGCTAACTGACGCGAGCATTCAAGGGTTTCGTCAGGGCGAGGACCTTAATCTTTCTGAGTGCCATTTCATCATAGACGGGAAGCGTTGAATGTGCTCACACCCGCGCCTTTCTCAAAGAAGTTTACGGATTCATTAAAATATTGAAGTTTTTCATTGCGTCACAGTTTACTTCGATGGCTTTTTTTGGTATCGCCGATAGGATGACAAATGAACTAAAGCGATTTTTCGCCTGCATTTCTATTTTCAGCCGGCAGTGCACATAGTACTACATCGATAAACATTTTGTTTATTTGAAATCAGAATTTGTACCTTTTTCAGAGGTAAATTGCACCAAATGTATATATGATGTCTTTGGCACGTCGGCAAATTATTTATTACAACTGATTGTTATTCGCAATTTAGTTATCATTGCGCAAATAAAGGGAAAAAAGAAAATGGAGAGAAATGAAAGGAGGGAAAGGAAGTGAGCGTTAAACAAATCTCTCAGCACTGCGGCCGCATTGTTTAGTTAACAGCATTTGTTAACAAAACATCTGTATTCTTACCGCATTGTAGAACCATTGTTTTGAAAATACAAGGCGTCTGGGCTGGAAAGTATGATATACGACCTGGTTAATTTTATACATGTAAATCAAGGTTTAATTTAAACGTAGTAACGTACGGGTAATTAACGAGTCGTTCAGTTGCGTGAAATTGTGCATTGTGGCAAAAACATTATGATGACCGGAATAGACTAAACTAAACCTAAGTCCTGCATATTGTTATAAGGAGTATTGAAAACGATAAGAATGGAAGTTAGGTTATAACGCGATAACACTAACCAAACTCTTTTCCTCGGTTACGTAATGCAATGCAGTATTTGAGCTATGGAGGCATTAACGCTAGCTTTGTTTTTCTTGTGCTTATGGTAGATACGTAAATACATATATTAGAAAAGAACACTTGACAAATATTTTATTCACGATTCTTCTCTTTTTTTTTTTTTTGAGGGGGGTGTAAAATTTGGGGTAAATTTGTTTATTGGAAAGACAAATAGGTACACCAAAAGTATGTAAAAAGTTTACTTTTAGTTAAGCGGTCACATGACTACCCCAGCATCTCCAGAATAAAGTTCGAATAATGGCTTAAAACGTATATCTGCACCTACTTCTGTTTAGCGATGCTCTCACTTTGCTTAGAATCAGCGCCTTTCACTGTTTACAAGCATAACAGTATGAACCCTTCTTCTTGGATCGCTGATAACCCTATTTTGGACAAGATAACGGTTTATTTTGTGTTTTAAACATCATCCAAACAGCCTCGCATAGGCTTACAATGTTTGAACAGTGTGCATCGTGACTGATTAGGGTGATTTAAAAACTAATCGAGACTGAGCCGCTTTACTGTGTTATCCTGACGTTTCTATTGACAGGAAGTTTCAGCCTTTCCTATTGACAGGAATCACAACACTTAACAAAATAGAAATGACGTCCACACATAATTTCTCGCTCATAATAATCGTAAGGTGGGTAAATCAAGTGCTAAACATACGTTTACACCTCAAGCCTTCTTTGGACTCTGAAAAGTTCTAACAACCCTCTCGATCGAAATTCTAACCTAGGTGATATCATTCTTTTTCAAGGTGTTTCAGTCAATATGTGACGCTCAAAAATTGTCAACTTACTGTCCACCTTCTTCCTCTATCGAATTCACCATGCATTCACTCTAAACACAATCTACTCTTTCAAAGCCAGTCTTAGCCTTTCTTCCGCCTCGTTCTTTGAGAAGTCTCTTCCTCTAACGACTGACTGACTGGTTCTTTTGTTCTTTCCTTCCTTCCTAACCCCGGGCCAACCAAAAGAAGCACGGGAGACACGAGGATCGTGGTGCTAAGGCCACGAGACCCACTGTCTCGCAGGTACCACAAACCGGCCAGAGACCATTCGAGCGCCGGGCGACCGCCTCTACACGCCGAACAGGTGGACAGGATCTCGCACGGCCCGTCGTCCAGGGGAGACGTCTTGCTCGTCGAGCCCGTACGACAAAGGCCGTACGGAAAGCGGTTCCAGGTGGTCACGACGACCGAGCCTTCGACGACGCGAGACGTGGCCAAGAAGATAAACTTCTCCTACCATCCCATCATTGACTACATCACGAAATAGGGATGGTGAGACCGCACCCCGTCGGACATTTTTCTCACGAAGCCAAGGATGGTGCGCTTTACGTGGAAACGAAGGGTGCGACTTGTCTCCCCCTCTGTGTTGCCTTGTCAGTGTCAATGTTGTCAGCTGAAGACAGTTCGTCCTGTTACTCTGCTTTGCTAGAAGACACCCCAATCGCTATGTTCTCCAAGTGAATGCCTGTCATTGATCTACATGGTACCAAGGACACTCTAGGCTTTATGAGCTGAGGTACTTTTAATTAGTTTGCGTTACATGCTTAGTGATGAACCGTTGAGACAACCTGAGGCTGAACCTCCAAAATGCCTGTCTTCATTCAAACGCCCGCCAGATTTGTCGTGTAAACAAATGATCTATACCTGTTCAGTGTCTGTGTGCTACACACGTCGTAATTTATGTCTTTAACGGAACCCTTGGTGTGCCGCTCACATGTGAACTGCATTGCTGCGCCCAAAATGGAATTTTACGGGGTTACACTTTTTTTATTAGACTACACCAAGTGCTTAAACCTACAAATAGTTTTACACTTATATCGTCTCTAGAGGCGATGTTTCTGAACACAAACCTTATGTCCTGGTGCCTTCACCGTTAGTTCAATGATTTCTCCGTCTCTTCCCCCATATGTCGAAATAAGAAAGCATTTTGTAGCTGTTCTGCTTATCCATTTATATAGCACAAAAAAAAAACACTTGCCGTATCGTCATCATTTACAACTCTGTTTTTGTGACTGTCCTAAAAACTTTAGATTTAGATATCTAAGAACTGTGTTTTTCTGGTTACTTGAATTAGAAAACACTTTTTTTAAGTAAAGAAATTTCCTTAATCCTATTTTTTTATATAGGAAACGTCTCACAGCGTTGGACTTGCGATACCACGAGCAAACTGAATCTCGTTGGTCCGTCACCCTGATCTCGATAGGCAAGAAAAAAAACTTTTGTACATCAGACAACGAAAAATGTTTCTAAGCTTATTCTCTTCTTTTTTTTTCTTCATATGTGCTCTGATAAATCTAACAGCCAAATGAAGCACCAGTACCACTGTTTCTTTATTATTCTCTGCGTGAACATGTGCAAGCGGACACAAGTAGTTCTTATGTCCCGCAGAGCCCTTGCTACTTGGTGCTTTGTAAGCACCGAGCTAACGATAAGCAGTCGGCTTTTTGTGATTTACTTTGTGTCCCTAATGTTCACACAGTGTTAAGAAGATCTGCTATCACAAGAAAAAGAAACACCGAATATTTTATGCCAGGTTCTAGAGTGACAACTATATCAGCAGTAGTCGACACTTTGTCGAGTATATTTCTTTAAATAGAAAAGTAACTACTTCCACATTCAGTAAAATGTCTCACAGAAACATGTATAAAGGAAACACCTATTAATTGTTGAATTACCCGAAACCGCGGTGACGACAGAAAAACGACAGGAAGAAGAAAATAAGACTCAAACACAGCTCTTCCTGTCGTTTTTCGGTCATCACAGAAAGAACGACAGGAAGAAGAAAATAAGACTCAAACACAGCTCTTCCGGTCGTTTTTCTGTCGTCACCGCAGTCACGGGTAATTCACAAATTATGAACTTACACCAGCTCACTTGCGCCCTCATGTTTTGTTCGAAACATCTCTATTCGTTTTAGCATCACTCATAACAGTGAACTACACAATTTGTAATAGAGTACTACCCACATCTTGCCATTTTATAGTGCTGTTTTTTGTCAAGGTTTAGCTATAAACAACTTGCAATTCTAAGCGTTTTTCTAAATGTGCATAAAGAATAGTATGACAAGATACCGAACCTTACTGATCCGATAACAAGTTCCGAAAGGCTGAATGCTGTGTTACCACATTTACTAAAAATCTCTCAAAATAAATGTTAACCTAATATTTGCCTTACACTAGCAATAAACGCAACGACGTAAATAGCGCGGACATTGTAGGAGACGTACGTGCTCATAAACGCCTGCAGAGCATTGAAACTAAAGCAAGTGTGCAGGCGAGCTTGTTCAATACTTTCATCAGCACAAATTTCAGATCAAAGCAGAAATTGTGTCTTTTCGCAGCGTGTGTATACTGACAAACCCAAGACGCGGACGCACTGCTTTATGTTCCTGCAAGACGGCTTTCGAAAAGCCTCTTATTTGTTTTGTTTTGCTTGCTTTTGCATAGTTGTGTTGTTGCTTTTGCTCGGCCGCGCCATCGTAATAGAAAAATATGGGCGTCCTAGAAAAAACCTTTGAGGAGAACGGTTGCGAATTGAATTTGAACTCCGACCGTTATATAGTCTTGTTTGAAGGAGAAAGGTTGAAGAGACCATTTTATTGTAGGTGCACTCGAAGGATCACAATCTTATATTGTATTCGGGTCCTTCAAATTGAGAAAAGAACTTAGGACAAAGATCATATTTTCATCTAATATCTTCCTTTCTTCTATGTTGGTATCCTCCACATATACGTAATAACGTTGTACACCGGACACCACTTTGATTATTACCCACTCCATCTTAATCGTGTCTTGATTGCATAGTTTTACGCAGAGATAGCAACATCCAAGGTCGTGCGAGGAAACTGTCAAGGATAATCGAAGGCGTTTGGTTTGTTGCGGTTCAAATAATGGTTCCAGTAGAGGCGTGCTGCAACACAAATATTACATTAATTTTGGAACGCCTATGAGTACGACCTACGTTTACACTATATTGACCCGTGCATGTCCATCTAAATGTCTCTTTCCACTTGTTTCTATCGGAGTGCTACGAGCTCTATCTGTGATTCCTAAGGCCTGTACACATGAACACACGTACTTTCAACTTTTGCTATGCACATATTTTTTTTTTTTTTAGGAAGGAAGTGGCGTTTTTGAGCCACTTTCGGTCACTTCGAAAAGCTTTTCTTAGCGACCAAGAGTATGGGAAAGTTTGCGGTTGCTCCTGGAGGCGGCTTGTGACGAAACGCATCGAACTTCAGTGGGGTGACGTGTCCTTTGTAATTGATCTACCGCTGCGGAAGCGGCTCAATTGCCTCACTTACTTTCAAGAAATGAAAAAGGGCATGGCAAAAAAAAGAAGACAGAAGCGCACGTCTCTATAAGTGCATTGTCCTTACACGCATCCTTCCGTGTTACCTGAGCATTTGCTACTCGAGTATTAATGTTCGACATGCATGTGTTTGTACAGCTTAAAATCTTTTTTTTTTAAGATTATATAGTCACGTGCTGGGGCTATACTATGTGTGTCACTTTTTTCCTTCACGTTTTGCATTTTATTTATTTGCTGTATCATATATGCTTCTGGCCTTTTCTTCATGCCGACTGACACCTGTAACCCAGTACTTTAACGATGGCCCTCATTCATCAACACTATCACGACGCTCAACGATGAAATTGTGTACACTTTCGATTAATAAACTCGCATTATGATCACGTTTCGCAAGATATGATTTTTTTCCACTTTAGGTTTGACTTCAGGCTTGATTTTGTGAACTCCCTAAGTTTATAGAATAAATGATAGTTCGTAACTTTGTAAAGAATAAGCAATTAATTAAGGTTTACCTTAGGAACCACGGAAAGCAATCGGCATGTACCAGGGAATAGTGTTGAGAAATTCATGACACCGTAGGATTTATAACGTTCGTTTTTGAAAACTCAAATAAATTTACTGAAATTGACATTGGTTAGACTATGGTCACTGCGTCCGTGGAATAAAAAGGCCAAATACGTATCTCTTAGAATTGTGGTCGAAATTTGTGAATTTCCCGCGATGCGCTTCTCTATCAAGTGTATTAACTGCACAATATATAATTTGATAGCTTCCAGTTCAAATATTCTTAATAACTCGGGAATGCTATAGAAAAACAACTGTTCTCTCAGAATAGATGAACTGATTATTGTGACATCTAGAATTCAACCTCATATAATCGTTTTTATATACAATTCACATCTGGTTAATTAATACACGGCAAATTTATGGGACAGGAAGATTACCGTGAGTCCGCTAAAATAAACAAAACTTGTTCCAGGTGCAATGTTTTGTATCACGAGATGCCCAATAACCCCACCGTCACATTCGTACGGAACGGCATACAAAGTCAGTGGATGTGAGACAAAACGTAGATGGTAAATAAATACCTATATTTACATTACATGTAACAATAAAGTGAGTATGATCGTAAGAAGAACGAAATAAAGTCCAAAGTCATCACCAAGCTAATCCAGTCCAACCCTACGTGAAAATCAACACTAGCCCGAACGTCTTCCCATGTCCATTCACACGTCACGCGAGACGGTGGAACCGACTGGCGTCCTGGAGGCGGATGCGTGTCCCAGAGGTACCGTAGCGGGGACAGTCGCTAGGGCACTCTCGACAAAACGACGCCGAAGTCGATTCCTTGCCTGCGAAGACTCTGCCGGTGAACACCCCTCTCTTTCACCTCTGCCTCTCCTTCTACTTACCCGTCTTCTTTCTGGTCGCAAAACGTGTCACCCATATATTATAACCCTATTCAAGATAACCTTTCAGACTTGATCTGTTATGGGGCCCTCTCAGCCCCCTCAGCCCCTCTCAGCCCTTCAAAGGTCTCAGCCCTTCTAACTCCTCAGTCCTTGAGACCTCCAGCTTTTCAAATACCTCAGGCTTTCAACCCATCAATGTCTGCCTTATGGCCCAACAGGTAATAATTATCTAGCTCTCTTTCCCGTGAACCCTTCACCCGAAAATTTAAACCTAATAAAACTCAGGTGGGGGGGGGGGGGGGGTAAATCACTAGACAATTGGCCCCTAAATGGGAAAACAGCGTTTGAGGCTCATTTTACACATTGAGCTCCTGGGCAACAAACGATAACCAATATCTACTGGACCTAGCAGAAGTACCTGTTCAGAGATGCAATCAGAATAAATAGTGGTCGCCGAGTTCTTTCAATGCGAAAACATCCATCGAGACACGCATAATGTCGCTAGCCTAATTCCTCGCACGCACCATTGTAAAAAAAAGAGCGAGTGCGCTAAACATATACAAACTATATCAACAAACTTAGTGAAAACCATGAACACAATATCGTGACGGTGCACAGACTGCAGCTGAGCACCACCTAAACACAGCTACGATGGTACTACTGGTGCCGTCGCAGTGACTTCCCAGGCATCTCTTCGTCTCGCTGGACGAGCGTCTGAGGCTGAACGAACCATGAAGTCTAAGAAACAAAGTGAACAAAAAAAAAAACACATCCGGATTAAGGTAGCTGCACAATGGGCTACTTAACTTCCTGAAGGTATCCATCCAACAACTCCCAGATAGCAAATGCCACAGAGCTGAAGTTATTGCTTTCTCAAAAGAGACCAACGCTTGGCATAAACTAGACAATAGTGCTGCGTCGGAGTTCAACTGACCCTTACGTAGTCACTTCAGCGCTACGGCCTCGTTGCTTATAAGGGGGGTGATCGATACCGCACACCCGACAAGAGGCCGACACTGAGCGACCGTTCGGTGCAGCCGCCCAATACAAAATGTCAAGCGCCATTCCCCGTGGACGAGCGGATCCAGAATGGTCGAGTGCTCTATCGAAAATTATCTTGATAGGTTTCATGGGCCTCTCAGAAAACAATGAGAAACCTCTCGCACAACTCAGAAAAGGTTGAGATTTCCCAAGAGGTCATCAAGGACTTTCCGAAAGGCCATTATGACCTTTCGGAAAACCCTTGTTGGCCTCCCAAAATATATTTTAATAAGGATGTCGTGTCTTTCAAATAAACGTATTATGGTGTTTTTGGGTGTTTTTATTTAAGGTTTACATGTTTGTTGAAAGAAGCCATAAAAGCTACACTAATGCGGTTTGTGCACGTGAGTTATACGGACAAAAATACATCATAGAGGAACTGATCCGCGCAATTAGTCAGATAAATAAATAAAACGTATTCATTAACTTTGTATTTAGTAAACATAAACGTTTGTATGCATTTAGAAACTTTCCGAGCGTCATCATAATCCACAACCTGGTTCTAGAAATATTTGAGACGCGTTGGAAGCGCGGCGGTGTGCTAGAGTTGCCACTCAGGCAACAAGCACGTGCAAGGCTTGTGGTGTGGAAACATGCGAGCGAGGTTTTTCCGTTTCTTATCATTCACGTTTTCGCACCGTCAGCATTGCGCCGATTGTACGAATGGTAATTTTAGCGCAAAACTGCGCTTCCCACACGCCCCAAGTATTTCTATAACTTACTTAGGGGATTTCGATGACGCTCAGCAAGCTTCTACACTCTAAGAAAAAAGTTGGCCTCAAGGGACTAACGGCAGCATTTGGTCCTCTGAACTCCCAGTTGCTCCCCGAAAGGACCATCTGATTCAAGCTAGGTACCGTGCGCAAAAGCTGGGGACTAACTGCGCTCGACTGGGACTAACCGATGGCGTGCGCGAGCAAAAGCAGCCATTAGTCCCCCTTAGACAGGGCGCATCTGTATGGTTTAGTCCCCGAAGGCAAATGGAATGTTCGCCAGGAGGACGGATGCTATTTCGCTTGTCTTGGGGATCGGCGAGACTCAGCCCAGCACGGCTGAAAGTGTTGACAAAACTCGGACGAAACTGGCGAATTTGTTTAATGTGCCACGAACGTTAAGACATTACATGGTAGAGCTCCATGCGTTGTGTGAATGCGAGTTAACGAATGTGTTGACTCGACTTCACCCAACACTCTCGTCAAAAATGATCTGTTGTCATTTCTCAAGTCCCATTCACGTAATTTGCACTCGCGCAAAAATAAGCATTTATCCAAACGCAGCACCTCCAAATACTAACACTTTTTTTTTTCTCTTAAATGAAACTTGACAGTTTGTAGAAGCCGCGCTTTCAACACCGGAGTCTCGCAGTCAGAATAAATGGTCACTTCAATCGCTAAAACTGAGTTACTGAGAACAAGTCGAGCCTCGTCTCTGCGTCTCCCCGTGACCAACCTTTCTGGGTAGTCCAATGTCGAACTCAAAATCCGCAACGACACACTTGATGCACAGCACGTTCCACTCAAAAAGCACATTCACGGGCAGTATCATTCCAGACGCCTTCATGTCATCGTCGTCGCTGTTTCAGGAAACATTCCAGATGAACAACGAAGAACGAACCGCGCCCGGACGTCACCCATGGCAACACCCTACTAATACAAAACTAATGCGAACTAAAAAAAAAAAAGAAAAAAAAGCCACCCGAGAAAACGGAAAATACTTAAGAGAGAGAGAGAGAGAGAGAGAGAGAGACAAAAAAGAAAAAAAAAACGTGTTTGCTTGTGCGTCACTCGACCGGCGTGTTGAAAATGGTGACCTTGTCCAGTCCTTGGAGCACTGGCAGCACTGCTGGCTGTGTCCGTGTGTCGTGTGTAGTGGGAGGAGGAAAAGAGATTTCCCTGTGCGCGCCTTTTCCCTCCCCTCAACCCCCTACCCGCATTCTTTCTTCTGCTTCTCGCTAAAGCGGAGGGTTGGGCAGATAGGATCCGTCGGGAAAATGGGAAGAGTCTGTTTGAAAAGAACCTGTTTTTAGTAAGTTGACAGTTGACATACAGCCATCGTCGGAGGCGGGTCACCGTTTTTCTTTTTCTCCTTGTGCCGTCTCCGATCATGGCGGGATCCGGTTTGGATTCGCGGTGCTCAAGCACTGCACTTGATCTGTTCGGAATCACAAGTCAAGGGAACTCAACTAAGGTATGTCGAAGTACTTCTGTTTATGGTGTATTCATTAACTGCGGCTTCAGAAAGTGTTTTCTTTTGAGCGCGTTCTCTAGCTTGCAAAGCGCGCGCCATGCTCTATTCTTTTTGGCACCGTGGTTGCTGATTTTGTTATGCAGCACAGAGACCTTTTATTCAATTGTATCGAGCGAAACGCCAGTTCTACCGATGGCTTATTTTGTGTGTGTGTGTGTGTGTGTGTGTGTGTGTGTGTGTGTTTGCCAGACCCTGGCAGGATCGCTTGACCATAAACGCCTGTCCACACATGCAGCGGAGCGCTACAAGCATAGCGCTGACTTTGCGCTAAGCGCGTGCTGACGGGAGCGGTCACCAGCTTTGTATCGCGCCGTCAAAACGGTTGCTCATGGCGGAAGAAAAGTAGCTCACGACACGTGAGCAGCGCAACATCAGCGCTTCGCTGCGTTTGAGAACCGGCCTTAATGGAGACATTTATTCGTTTGTACACTATACTTCGTTTCACCTTATCTGCGAGCGAAGCTGAAGCTAGAAGCGCGAGACCAGCGCTTTTTGCGTTTCTCCCCAGCTCGCGCGCTCGAGCAAAGCCTGAACGCACGGAGCTTTCGTGCTCGCGCTTCCAGCTTTGCCTTCGCTCGAACATAAGGTGAAACGAAGTATAGACTTTCGCGTTGATGGCGGGAGCTCGTGCCGTCACTTTGAAGCATGGTTTCAGCACGCACACGGTGGGTCTGTACTTCGCAGCGAACGGTCTACTAAAAATCGAATATTGCGCTGGTCTGCTGTCAACAGATCGCATGTTGGATGTGAACCATTGTAGCACTTATGTAGCCTATTTGTTATTTTATTTTGCGTGTGTTACGTCTCATACTTTAGTCGAGCGATCGGGTATTTCACGCTGGCCTGTTACTAATAATCCAAATTCCTCGCAAACAGGCAAGAAGCTGCCGGTGCCCCAATAAACGGCGCTTGGACCACGACCGGTTTGGACAGCCGTTCCAGTGTCCAAGCCATCGTCGACGCGACTGCACTCTTCGGAATTCGGCCTTATCGTGCATTCTACCGCCCAGGAACTTCGGCTTCAGTCATCCTTGAATGCTGTGTGTATCTACGGGGCAATAAAGCTACGTTTAACCCGAACTGCAGAATTTCGTTTCGGAGATTTGTGGCTCGGGACCATATGTCAAGGATAAACGTTCCAGGGGTCTAAATCCAAGGGCGCAACGTTTAGACCCAGGGGTTCAAGTGCAAGGGCCTAGAAGTTGGTCCTCGGGGTTCATTTGAAACGGTGTAACAGTTAGTCCCAGGGGTCCAAGTGCAAGGGCCTAATAGTTCGTCCTCGGGGTTCAACTGAAACGGTGTAACAGTTGGTCCCAGCGGACCAAGTGCAAGGGCTTTACCGTTAGTCTCCAGGGGTCAATTGCAAAGGCGCAACATTTGATCCCATCGGAGGAACTGCGAGAGACTAATGGAGGGGTGCAACTGTTACTCCCATTCCCGTTAGTCCCCGAGGGGACTAATGGTTGTGGCAACGCACTTGCTCCCCTCGGGGACTAAGTCGCGCTCCCCTTTTTCTTAGAGTGTAATGGGAGCAATGTGTGTGTTTTCTCTAATTGGAAAGCTAATAAAGTTCTGGTTAATTATCGGACTTATGAAACGAAGTCCCATATTGTTTTCCCCTCTGATCGTATAACCCACCCGCACAGACCACACTAGTGTAGGCTTTATGACGTTTTTAAACAGATGTTTTAAGACATAACATTACTCTCTTTATGTAGAAAGTCATAATGTGCCAATCATATTTAATTTTCTTTTAGAATCGTTGGAGTCATCACCTAAACTAGAGTGAATATCAGAGGTCGAAAAGTAAGGAGATTAACTCCTAATCACTCGCAGGTTTTGAAGTGATTCCCATTTGAAAAGTTAGTTTAGAAATGCGGTAAAGTCAAGGTTTACAGAGGCGCGTTTCTACTACATGATGCGTGGCCATTGGACAACTTCAAACACGGCCACAACATACTTAGTGCTCAATTTTGTAAATACTCTACATCGCCATTTCTCTATTATTGTAAAGAAATGTCTCCAATTTTCGAAATTTATATAAATATCCCTCGTGAAGTATGATGCTTAAATTTAAATGTCAACGACAGTTATAATAATATATTTGCGTGTTTTTTGTTCATTAGAGTTCAAGGCTCTCCCACGGAACAAGGCAAAATTACCCCGCCCCCCTCCCCGCAAAATCAATTCATGGTCACCCAACATAGTGAAAACACTTTAATGTTTGAACTCGAACAGAAAGAGCTAAATAAACGCCATCAGCAAAAAAAAAAAAAAAAAAAAAACAACAACACACGAAAGAAGACAGGATTGGCGAAAAATTGAAAACATATTTTTATTTAATTGTCGAGACTGACGGGACCAGGCGTGACCACAACATGGAGCTCACATTCTCCTTCTTCACACTCTATTTATTTTTATCGATCAGTAAGCCTACTAATATTAAGCGAGTAAGGACACAAGATGTGCATTCATTAGAAGTTTAAACAAGTATTCATGCACTTTCTTTTTTTGTATTTCCGTGCTTCATAAAATAGCTGTGCAGATATAGTATATATAACCTTGCTCGAACTAATATATAAACAAATAAATAAATAAATAAGTATATATATATATATATATATATATATATATATATATATATACTGGTTTTTATTTGTTTAACGCGTAATTACTGCATTGAGAAGTGTTTATACCCAAAAAGAGACGTAGCTCATTAGCATCAATATTTTATTTCGGGACTCTGAATAAGTTATGGAAATCAAATTGCAGTCTCCTTAACTCGCTGTTTTCCCGCAATACCCAAAGGAAATTTGAAAATCATCGCGAAGAGTCTTCCTATTTTTTTTATTCCTGACTCAACGTTAAAGCTGACTATAGTAAAAAAAAGTGTATTGAGTCTGAAGTCTTTGCACTTATAGCCCCAAGAACTGGCTAAAAATTGCGCTTACTCCCTGGGCCCTTCGCAGGTCTGCGGAATTTTCGCGACGCCCCCTTTGCGATGGTTTGCCTAGCACCATTTAGAATCTCCCACGGGACAAATCGGCCTTCAGCACCGAATTGCTCTCGCGCGTCTGCACACGTCTTCAAGCTCACTGGAGCCTTCAAGGCCTAACCCAGTTTGGGAGCCCTGAGTGAGGAGCGAGCGAATGAGCCGAACATCATAAAAGACGCTCGACACGCGTGCCCGCGAGAAACAAACTCACGACGTACAAAGGCGACCTCCGTGGTACGCGAAGCGTTTCCCCAGCAAAAGAAAGTCTCAAAACTCGGACCGGGTAAATGGACCGTTAAGGCGGCGTCAGTCGCACACTACAGCCCTGAGTCGCCGTACGAGGCGCCACCAAGTAGATACGTTGCGCCATGCTGTCAGCACTACAGCTGTGTCTGGTGAGTCACTCATTTAAAGCTCGCATGCATATAGCCCATCGTGTGTGCTATATCCTCACTAACTCGTTAAAATTTATGAGAGGCTAGAAGCGTGTAAAAGGGGACCTAAAACGATACTGAGTTTGACAGTTACGCATTTCTTTGTCGCTGTGTGATTACAAAGATTGATGGAAACCATGTTGAATTAGCCTGAGACTGGGGAAGAGAGGAAACATCAAAATGTAGAAGAGACAGGAAAAAGACAGGACGAGACGTCGTCCTGTCTATTTTCTGTCTCTTCTACGTTCTGGTGTTTCCTCTCTACCCCAGTCTCAGGTTAATTCAACATGGTTAATATTCACCAGCTCGCTTGAACTCTTACGATATTTTCATTGAAGCGAAGTATTTCTTAAAGTCTCTCCCTCGCAAAGTTTGTTGACGTAGTCGCGGGGATCGCCAAAGGTGAGGGTAGTTCATTGCGGCCAATAAGCTGAACGCAAACGCTGCGTGAGAATCTGTCTTGGGCTCTGAGAAAATCAGTGGTTCGGTGAACTTTCCGGTTGTGACTCGTGTGTAATCACCGCAGTGATGTGAATAGCCCAACCTTAAGGATCTAAAAATACACCACATGACCCTTGCATTGCCAACACCTGCGCGCGGCTATAATAAACATTGGAGACATATATTCCGAGCAAGATCACTCGACCATTTGTTCTGGCTGCGAATTGACAAGGTTAACGCTACGCGATTTTCTGCAATATATATATATATATATATATATATATAGCGACTGCAAGAGCGTGGAGAGAAAAGCGAATCTGCGTTTGGTGTGCTAGAAACCCCAATAATTATTCCTGACCGGATTAATAAAAACTAAAACCGCAGTCAGACGGGCACATTAAGGGGCTTTGGAAAGAACTCCTTTAAAGGGAAGCTGAAGAACGTTTCAAAAAATCTGAGTTAGGAGAGGACTTCTATAGCTTTTTGGCCCATGATTTCAGTTATCGCAGTTAATTCGGGCAGAAGTAAACGTAAACTAGATTTATTTTCAAAAATAGGCGCAGCGGTTGCCGCCGGCTCTGCGGCGATCATCTCTCCCGCCTGTTATCTGTACAGAGTGTCGTGATGTCATCACCAGCATTCCCGAGCCAGCTTAGTGGCGAGCCAGGGTCATCTGACCCCACTGATGACGTCACTTTTCCTAGTTTTTCTTTCCGCTTTCGCGCTTTCCTACCGTCGGCAAACCGGAACGGGCATGTCTACGCCGAATCATTAATTGGCCATTACGACGACAAGATCGCAAGAAAGCTTATGGCACATCATTTGTAAGGTATCTGCATTACAACGTTTACTGTTTCTTCGAATTCAAGGACCGCTGCAGCTTCCCTTTGAAGGGTCGGTGGACCGGCTAGCGTACGCCGATAAGAGCAAAATCGCGAGCTAATTCGCCGATACTTTGAAGGAGTTCGTTCTGACGGCCTTTAATGTGGCCGTCTGACTGCGGTTTAAGAGAGCATATTAAGCGCCCGTAGCATTCTCGAGCTCGTAGGTCTCTTGACAGACTTGACGAAGCAAGTTGTCAAAAGCTAGTTAGTATTCAATTAGTAGTATTCAGTATGTGCAAAAGTTAGTATTCAGTATGTGCAAAAGTTAGTATTCAGTACGTGCAAAAGTTAGTATTCAGTAAGTGCAAATATTTTTTGAAGAAAAAATACGTATTTTGCTCTTAGACGGAACAACCACGTTGCGCTTTGTATCACATTTACGCGTGAGTGTCTATCTTCACCTTAAAACAAAGATTAACGAGAGTTGACTACAAGCGGAAAAAAGCAAAATTTAGAAAAAAAAAAAAAAACAACGCTATTCCTTAACCTTTGTGAAACCTGAGCGATTTATTTTTAATTTATATCATAATAAAATTGCGCGTCACATCTGTACTATAGATAACAAAATAATGTGGAAGGAATGCACGGACAGTCCGGAAATATTTTGGAGTAATACTAATAAAAATATTCAAGGTGTCTCTGGCATATTTGAAGGTGTGAAAAAAAGGGAGGCAAAAAATTGTCGATAAATGCTCCGCAGCGCATGGTTAAACCCGATATCGAAAAAAAGAATAAGGAAAGGTGTCAGTAAAAAGAAACACGGTCAACGTCCCTTGTCCGTGGCCTCTCCTCCCATCACCAGTCTCCTCCTTGGTCACGGCTGTAAGAATCGTTTTATTTATCCCTCAACCATCTCGACCTTGCTATACAAAAAGGTTCTTGGTATTAACTTATTTTGTACAATTTAGTTTTGCACAACAGTTTTACGTAAATTCCGTCGGCATGGAAAGAAGGTAAAAACTCAAGCGATAAAAGAGAAGTTAAAAAATTTACACAACTCATTTGCCAAATTTACGTGCCGATTAGTATTCTCATACTTTATTTTATCCATTCGTGGCGTATTAAAGATTTCGTCATGTGTATATAGGCAAATGTAGCGAAATAGCAGCGCTCCGCAGAAATATCCCAAAAAGTAGTCGGGAATACAAATACTGAGATACATGTATTTTAAGGCCCAGAATACAAATACTGAAATACATTTGTCCTTTATGCAACGGGATATCCCTGAGGTACTTCTGCAAAAACGGCGAAAACGTATACTCCGGAATACAGCTACAGATACTTATATAAATGCATTTGTTCCCGAATGGTGGGAATTCGAGGCAAATACAAATGGTAATGTATGCTTGTGCTCCTCTTTTTGTGTCATTTTATGCACTTCCCCTTGCCTCGAACTCTTCATTTATCATTAATGCTGTTAAAAAACTGAAACATGTCACCGTCGGTGAACCACACAGTTAATGAACAGTGAAGACAGCGTGCCTTGCTTGAGAAAATCCGTCCGCACAAAATGAACTCTGTTGTGCCGGTGCACCTCAAACTGTCGTCTTACAAGCTTTTGAGTCACCTATAATAAGGGGAGATTACACAACAGCCGTGCCTTTCCTACACTCTACTTCTTTGCAGCGTTCGCTCTACTAAATTTTAAAAAAGTGGAGAGCTCTGTGAGGAGAGCTTATTCTGTAATTCTTGCAAGTAATCTTCTTTAAAACAGCTTTTTTAATGTTGGTGACTTTGATGGATCATGTTAGAGGGAGGGTTCATATTATAAACTCTGGAGCACCTTGCATGAAACATGTCTTTATTTTTATAATTTACCGTAAAAAACGGCAACAACTGTAACGAGATACCTAAGTCTGGCAAAGTATCGCGATACAAGCAATACATCGTAAATGTATTTCACTACTGAGAGACAAATACATTTTTAAAATACATCTCGATACAGAGATAGCGATACTCGATAGCATCTCTAAGATACTATTGCGATACGTTTGTATCGCGATACGGTCCAGCCCTGCGAAATGCCAGCATTAAAGAGCCTATTAAAGATTCGCCATATATGACGGAGATCGGGACTTGATCAAACGCCCCAAAGAATACATTTGCTTAAATAAGGGTTACTGCACAGGCGTGCTTCTGAACGATCAAAGTGAAAAAACCTTGAGACTTAGGGACAACAAGCATTGGACAACACTGTCTCAGTTGAGGTTTGAGACGGTGTTGAGTTGTAAAATTTTTGTACCTAGTCCCAAGGCTTCTTTCACTCTGAAGCATAGACTCCTGGTTACTTTCGCGAATTTTTATTGATCCCTAACCGTACTTTACATGTTAGGTCATATAAAGTCTAAGCAACATTTAGTATTAAATTTATTTAATCCAAGCAGATTATATAAGCGCAGCAATACTTTAGTGTACCCTCTAATATAAAAGTCTTAACGAATTTTTTTTTATTCTGCCGGACGTACTTTTGAACAGCTTTAAAACAACAAGCCAAAAGAATAATTTAAGTACGCGTGCAACCTAGTTTTTCAATGATTTAGATTTGAATAACAGTATGAGTTTAAAAAACTTTTGAGTTCGCTTTTCTTTTGAAAAACTGAATTAAGAAAGGCAAACACAAGCACTGACGTCTAGTGCTCATCTGACTTCCGTCCTCGCGAAGCACTTTGGGCCCTAGTTATATTGTACACGTCAGTGTCCTGTCCATCCTTCCGTTCTTGGGTCGATATATCAGAGCAACACTTCCTCCACCTCCGAGGTTGGGTATTGTGTTTCATGGAAGGCTTTGCTATTTGTAGCTCTACTCCCAGATCTCTTTACATTAACCAGGATTTATTCTTACATAACTTGACGTAGCAGCGAGGAAATTGAGTGTCTACGGCATTCTTTATCTGGATAATTCTTCCGCAATTCCAGTGTAAGCGTGCTAAAAATAGGAATCTGTTTACCAGGTATTTTCTTTTATTTCACCGTTGATGTGGAGCTTTATCATTCAGAACGGTACTTCCTCGGTTTATACTACTTTTCTCTTTCTTTCATGCCTAACGCGTTACATCCTACCACGTCCTTACAAGCTTAAATGTCTCTCAAACCTACGCATCTTAACCTACGCCGGTGATATACTTGGGGTGTTGTGAGTAGTAATTCATTTAAGCAACGACCGGCACCATCGGGTTTCTAAACTCCCTGACCAATAAGCGTCGTTACTATTGGAAGCTTGCACTGATGCCAACAAATAACGTCCCGCGTTGTTTAATATACACGATTTCGCTTCACAGACGACGAGCTTTGAACAAGGACTGAGAAACGGAGGTATCCTGACGAAGCGTAAACAGCTCAATAATTGCTTAATGTACGAATTACATTAAGTAATTAATGTTTCCTTGGCAGCGTCATTCTTAGGGTGCAACGCTACCGAAGCTACTGGCGGGAACGCGTCAATTCCTTTACTGACTTATTTGCGCGAGGGAGCATGTAAATGAGCCGCGAGACCAAGCCACACACTCGCACCAGCCGATTTGGCAGCTTTGTGTACAGCATAAACGGCGCAGGTTTGTCGCACTTGCAACATGACTTATTCTCCATTGAGTATAGAATGACTAACCACCAACTGAGTGCTGATCTTATAGAGGAAAAGAAGGTAACTTTCAATGTCTTTCCGAAGGCCGTAGTTCATGTTTCATTCTTCGCGCTCCTTTTCCCGAACGTCGTTTGCGATTGGTTCTCGGAATATAGCGAATTACTCTGAATTCCCGTTTATTCAGATGATCGAGTTTCTACGGAATACTCTGTTATTGGGGGTATAGAGCAGTCATGGGCACGTTACTGCTAAAATGTAAGTGTTGCAGTTACTGTTACTCAGGGGGTAAAAGTAACCCTACTACAGTTACAGTTACAAAATTGAAAGAGTAAATCATTACAGTTACAGTTACTTCGCTAAAGTAACGCCGTTATTTTGTCGTTACTTTATAAAAAAAGTTTTAGAAAACATTCAAAAGGAACCTTCCTTTATATGCCTTTAAATTGGCATATAGATTTTTCATAAGTCATTGTGTTGTTCACAATAGTGAATCTGGTTATTTAGAAACAAAGACTTTCCCAATAATCAATATTAGCATGTTTGGTTCGTCTTATTTCAATTTTTAGCACCAACAGCTTCCTGAACAGGATCATTATTTAAGACAGTGTTTTGGTAAATCCACTATATGATAAAGCATTTATAATTACTTCTTTGGCAAAAAAAAAAAACCCGCTGCGACTTGAGTTTTTTTAATATTAAGCTAGCATGATACTTGCTATTGATTCATGAGAAACTTTAAAGTAACCGCGACCACCATAGGGTATACACAAATACAACAACAGGCGTCTGGATCTCGGGTATACCGTATATCCAATCATAGTGCGAGTTTACAATCGGTCAATTCTAATTTTGGATTTCTTTGGTAAGGCGAAATGGGCCGAAAGCAATAAAAACGCGCAAAGCAGAAGTCAATAATCATATAATTCATACCTTGCAATCAGCTTTGTAGATGTTTTATTATGCCACTTCAATCCACTCGTCTCTCAAATCGTTTTCCACTGCATGTGCACAATCTTTCATGAAACACGAAGCTTTTCTTGAAAACTTGGAAAGCAATATGTTGCGGCAACATTCCTCCGTGAAACCCGTTGAACACGGCAGCGGTGCAAAAGAAGCCGTGATCGTGGTAAAAACGACTACTGCGTGTAGAATTTTAAATGGCTGTTGCGATCTTTTAGAGCTAGTCGCCCGTTTCTGGATTTCGCGGCGTCGGCGTCGGCGTCGGCGTCTGCGTCGGCTTCGCTGTCGGCGTCTGCGTCGGCTTCGCTGTCGGCGTATCCGCATTAAATTTAGCGGGAAAATTGACGCCACGTGACATCAGCACCAATTCAATTCCCCGCTAAATTTAGCGAGGAAAATGACGTCACATGACTTTGTGTCACGTCACCTATGAACAAATTCAGTTTCTCCGCTAAATTTAGCGAGAAAATTGACGTCACTTGACCTCAACCGAAATTCAATTCCCAATTAAATTTAGCGGGGAATTGAATTGCTGTTCAGGTTACGTGACGTCAGTTTTTCAGCTAAATTTAGCGGGGAAAGTGTGGGAGGAGAGGAGGGTATGGAGGAGAAGGAGAAGGGGAGAGTACGCAGAAGGAGGAGGGGAGATACGGAGGAGGAGGAGGGGAAGGTATGGAGGAGGAGGAGGATGGAATGAGGAGGAGGAGGGAGGAGAAGGGGAGAGGAGGGGAGAGGATGAGGATGGAAAGAGGAGGAGAGAGGAGAAGCAAGAGTAGGCGGACGAGGAGGAGGAGGAGGGGAGGAGTAAAGGAGGAGGAGTAGGAAAGGAGAGGAGGACGAAGAGCAGATGAGGAGGGGAGGAGGACGGGAGGAGGAGAGGAGAAGTGGAGGAGGAGAAGTGAGTACGGAAGAGAAGGAGGGGCATACCCTCCCCTCCGTACCCTCCCCTCCTCCTCTTCAAGAGCTGCGCTCTAATTTCGCGTTACAGGTATTTGTAAACGTCTTTCATTTTTTTCTGTCACTTCCTAACCAGATCGGACACGTTTGCGCTCCTCCGTTTCACCACCCCAACTAGAAGAAACCACCCTGAAAACCTACGACGTGAATGTCTATAAATCAACTAATGCCAAGTGCCCCTAATTCCGGCTAAGGGCGGTCTTTGAACTTCAAGAAAAGTACACAAACAAGCAGAACGACACAGACGTTTCGAGCGAATACTTGTTCTCCAGTTACGAGACCCGAGGAGCAGAGCAATGGGGGACTGTGAGTGGTGGACGGGAGGAAAGGCCGGTAGTTGGGTTGCAAAAGCACTCGCTCCCACGGCCGGACGAAGAAAAAAGAAACGTTTTAGAGATGCCGCGCTTTGTTACATCGGCGTGCGCTGTGGGCGATGTATCATACACGGTGGGTACGAACGCAAACGCCCCGATCCTTCTAGTTGGCGGGACCAACTTTGCTAAGCAGGGTTACCCAAACTTTAGTTTATTTTTATTTTTTTCCTCGTGCGCCATACGGTTTCTTTCCATGGCAGTATTGGCTGTGTCATTCCCCTATCAGGATTTGGGACTCTCTCACGAGTTGCGAGACGATTTGGTGGCCGTGTTTGCAATATTTTTGCACAAAAATCTGAGAAGTAACTGTAACGACGTTACTCTTTACAGTTAGTTTCGAAAAATAATAACCTGTTACATTTAAAGGTTATTTTCACTAAGCAGTAAAGAGCTACGATTACAAGTTACTAAGAAGTAACTAGTTACCGGTAACGCGTTACTAGTACCTAGTTACTGCCCAAGACTGGTGTAGAATAATAGCAAAATACAGCAATATAACTGACAATAGAGTTATCATTAACTTTCGTATCACACTCGCCAGCTATGGTAAACAAAGCTCCAGCTAAGGAACATTTTGGCTTATAGCTTTGGGAGTTGTTATAAATACAGAGACAGAGAGCTGGAAATACACGGGCTTATCCGACCATTAATATTATTACAATTGCGCAAACATTAATACCACAGCTCCAGGAAGTAATAAGGGAGAACCCAATTCTTTATAAATTGCCGCTTCTCTCTCCTGTATAATCTTTCGGAGAATTAAGACACCATAACATGATCCATCTTATGACTCTCATAAGGCAAAGGACGACATTTGACGCTTGAACTTTTGTCAAGCGTATAATTCACTACAAAGGCAAAATACATTCAGGTAATCTCATTGGTGTATCAGTGCTACGTACGATTCGGCAAAGCACACATTTGCTTGGCCATCCTGAAACTTATACGTTCGAAGTACAACCTTATCGCCGCCCTACGCCAAAATGTACGCCCATTCCTTGTCGTTGGGAGCGCGTGCGTCGAAAACATAACGCATCAATTGCAGCCGTCTTTGTGAGCAGCTTCGTTAAAGGGGGCCCTGCAAGAGACAAGACAAACCTATCTTGATCATTTTTCCAAACCCGGGGAGCACATACTTTGTTAATATTGGTTATGGAATGCTTTAGCTGGGTTCGAATGCGTTGCATGGGCATCACATTTGTGTTTACTGTTCGGGTTCATCAGAAAGATCAAGGATCGTTTAAATTTGTTCAGGACCCGGAAAACCGTGAGCTCACGTGGCGAACCAGGCTCCGTTATATGGAAGTTAACTATGCTCGCCGACAGTCCCCTACTGCCGTGGAATCCCCCAAGTCGTACTTAGTACATCTGTTTCCTTTCGCGTTCGCTCCCGTTAGCGGCTCCGAGAAGAGGCGTCGGGTTACGGATCGCCCGGTCCCGGGTTTGATTCGCGCTGCGCCGCTTGGCAAATCTCGCTACTTGTGATTAATTTTGACTAATTATGGCCAAGTATGCTTCGTATGATTATGCATTGCCTGCTACGGGTCATGTATGCTTTATCTTGTCTTGGCTGGAATGTACTTTTGCTTTTAGGGACACTTCGCTTACTATACTTTTTTATCCACTTTCTAGAGACTTTCTATAAAAATAGTGTATAGGGAATATAGATATTCCAAAGAAAGGGAATTCAGGTTTTTGCGTAACAGAAATTTAATTCTGAATACTAATTTTATGTTTGCCGTGATATATCCATGGAAACATGCACTCGCCACTTGCCGTGTGCGCATAGCAGACATCAGAAATACACACGCCACGGAGCACTCATAACACTAATAATTCAGTTCTGTATACTGATCCACAGCTATATATCCCCTACACTTGAAAGGCAATCCCTTAAACAACGGCAATCCTAAAAGATAAAACTATTAGAAGAGTGTTGCTTTTTTTAGCGCATAATGTATACAAAACGTGGTTTATACGCCTCGCAAGTGGGCTCATTTTCGTCTTCTGCGCATGAGAAAGAACGTAGCGGTGACGTCAGAACGCCGAGCCCTGATTGGCTGATCGCGACCCCCTATCTGAGCGTCGTCTGCTCCTTTGCAACGTCGTCTGCTCGCAACGTCGTCTGCGTCTGTCTTACCTTTCCTGCGACTTTCGGAAGTGTAGGTCTTTACGAGCGAGCTCGACTTCGCCTTTCAGAGGGTGAAGACGAAATAACTCGAGCGGTACGTTGTTTTTGTCGAACAACTAGCGGACGCGCATCAAGGAGAGAAACAAAAGGACTCACTGGCGAGGTGTCCCGAGGCGCCGAGGATTGTTTGCTAAGAACCGAGAGTGAGCGTGTTAGCGTCCGCAAGTTCCCTCCCAAATACTTTTTCCCTTTTTTCGTGTGCGGCGAGACTCCTCACTCTTTAACGGCGTCGGCGGGTTGGCGCAGTTAACGTCGTCTGCTTTACGTCTGCTAGTCAAAGCGATGGCTGCTTTACCTTTCCTGCGTCTGTCGGAGATTCACTGCTTTTTTCACCGGCGAGAGTCACCGCTGCCTCGGAAAACAAGGAGATGACGAAAGGAAGAGATTGAGCTCTTAATCTAAAATTGAGGTCAGCGATCAAAGTATAATACGGGAAGGGTTCACAAGGGTCGCGCGGGCATATTCCATTCAGCACGCCAGCCGGTCGTGGGCAGGCGGTCTTGGCCAAGGACCGTCGGAGTACCGCTGCTCTGAGTCGGAATGCCTGCTAGGCCTATCTGCCGAGCTCGCTTGGTCGGGGTCAGTGGAATCGTGGCCGTTGGAGCATTTCCCGGGTGTTTGTGGATCCAGCGTTCTTGTTCGTCGTGGTTTATTTCAAGTACTTTTTACTTTTTTTTTCTTGCTGCTTGTAGTCGGGACGCGTGAGAAGAGCACATACAAAAATAAACGTCCGTTGGTCGTCGCGACCAAGTAACTGAGCGACGCTGTCGGCCATGCTGATTTGATCGTAAGAAGAGCTTCGGAGCTGTCGTGGGATTCCGTGGTAACCTGCGCAAAACTTACGACAATTTCGTTTTGTGAATACGAATTTGTTCTTACGTTTTGTCTTACGCACATTTTTGGCGTAAGATCGTTTCGTGAATCTGGCCTCTGCACTTTCGAAAGACGCAGGAAAGGTAAGACAGACGCAGACGACGTTGCGAGCAGACGACGTCGCAAAGGAGCAGACGACGCTCAGATAGGGGGTCGCAATCAGCCAATCAGGGCTCGGCGTTCTGACGTTACCGCTACCCCCTGCGCAAGAAGCAGAAGAACTTGCCCTCCGCATAACGATTTGTGAGCTACACACCTGCGATAAAGCATTGCAAGAGGCGATAATTCTTGGACACTGTCGAAAAAAGCAGGCTCTGCAAGGAGGGTCCAAATGGGAGTGATGTCGCTTCTCCTCACAGCATCGTATTATTTTATCAATTCTAGTCTATAAGACAAATTATAAAAATAATGTGAGAAAAGGTCTATTGAGACGTGGTGAAAGAAATTTTATAGCATTTCTATTGTCTGTACTCTCAAGACTTCGGTTGAAAGAAAGTCTACTGAAAGTTTATTGAAAATTGTCGATACGACGTGTCTGGATACGAAGTTGAAAGAGTTCTACGTGTCTGGATACGTGTCTACGTGTCTGGATACGAAGTTGAAAGGACCTCTACGTGTCTATGTGTCTGGATACGAAGTTGAAAGGACTTCTACGGACTCCCTGAAATATTTTTTCAAAAGGGTTGAGCGTAACTCTTTCCGCTTAAATACCAGCCTACAAACTCAATCCGCGAGAAAGTGAGAGAGAGGAGAAGACCAGAGGGGACGTCAAAACGCCGTGCTATCGTTAAAATAATTAGTGGGTATACGTGAAGCTAGATGCCTTTTGTTTCCATTGCACTCGTCGAACATGTTAGAACACGGAACGCCGGCGTCTGGCGTTTGGTTTTCGCATTTCAACGCGTTCGTCCGTTGCGATGCAGTGGAGACAAAGGCAGCCTTTGTCTCGTCTGCAATCATCGAACGCGCTCAGGCCCAACCACACGGGAGGTTTTTTCGCGCACTTCGTCCGCGTCAGCGTCACCCTGCGTCAGGCGCGGCGCTCCGTGCCGGTATCTGTCCCGTCCAGATTTCGACGTCCGCCCACGCGTCGCATTGTTGTGGGTGACTCCGAGCGACGTGCGCCGACGCTGCACAACGCAAGCTAGGTGCGTGAAAGAAAAAAAAAAAGCGTCCCATGTGGTTGGGGTTTTAGAACACGACATGCCGGTGTCCGGCGTTTGGTTCTCGCATTCGAACGCGTTCGACGAATTCATTGAAGACAAAGGTAGTCAAGTTGAAGCATGGGCGAGTTGGTATAGGACATATCTGAAAGTTAAAACAGCACAAATGACGAGGGACCATATCAGCGCTGTGTCTTTGTTCATTTGGCCCCTCGTCCTTTGCGCTGTTTTAATTATCAAATGTAGCTAGCCTTAGGCCTACCCACTAATCCTTCCAACCAGAGCTCGACGTTCTGACGTCCCATCTCGTCTCCCCCTCTCCCTCAGTTTCTGCCCGCATATGTATAAACAATATAGGCTGTTTTCAATAAAACGGCGTCGGTGGAGTGTGGAAGGGTGTGCACCTGGGGCTAGTTGGTGATTCATAGTTCCGAGGGTAAAAGCGCTAAAAAAACAACGAACAAGTAAAAGAGACGAACAACACAGAGCGCTACATGCAACTGAAGTTTACTGACGGAAGAACATACATATATACACCGTCAAATCAGGACATGATGACAGAAATTCGACATCATTGAATCAATGTTTATTTATTTATTTATTTATTTATTTATTTATTTGGTGATACTTCCAGCATTCTGTAGAACGCGCAGGCAGGAGGTGAACAAGAACAATATTCAAAAACAAGCGGAAGCAGTGCAAACAAAAAGACAGAGCCACTACTCAACAAAGTGCGAGAGTAGTGCTTCACTAAATGTATCTAATGATCTCAAATTTACAACACTTTCAGGAAGCGTATTCCACTCACACGTGGTTCTAAGAAAAAAGAATGCTTTAAACAAAGTGGTTCGACACAATGGTTCGACAAGTGTTAGTTGGTGTTTGCCTCTCGTGGGCCTTGTTTCGTTAAATGAAGTGTAATCACAGAGACGCAGTCGCAAATTACCTTGTATCATATTATAAAGAAACTTCAGCCGCTCTGTTTTTCTCCGGTTTGCTAAATTCCTCAATCTCAGTCTTGGGTACAAATCTGAAACGGATGACATAAAACCATAACGGTTGTACACAAACCGCAATGCTTTTTCTTGCACAGTCTCTAACACACCAATTGACAGCTTTGTATGAGGGTCCCATACAATACATGCATATTCTAGCATAGGTCTTATGATGGTTTTATAAGCAGTGTCTGTTATCTACAGGGTGTCACAAAAAAAAATTACACGGTTTTTTTCGCCGCAAAAATAAACTAGGCATCGCCGAACGCTCATTCTCCGCCCAAAGATAGCGGTAGAGGTCACAACCAAATGCCAAAGTTTCAGCCCAATCCGATACTTTATTCAAAAGTTACAAGTGATTTTCTGAAAATTTCAATGGGAAAATGGCGGACGACTGAATTTTCGAATACATGGGGCTCTACGGCACCAGAAACCGAAAACGGTCAAAAATGGGCTCCATTTTCAAAATGAAAGTTTAAGAAAATCACGTATAACTTTTGAATAAGGCATCGGATCGGGCTGAAGTTTTGGCATCTGGTTGTGACCATCTAACGAAAATTAGATCTGCCGGTTGTCCGTTTCTTTATAAGACGATAAATACATCCGGACTCACTTTGAAATAACGTAATCCTACGTGGTGACCGCATGCCCTCATCATTTAGGGTTTTATTGGTCAATTCCAGCTGCATCATCAACATAACAAAAAAGGGGACACAAAATTCTGTAATAGTTTCCCGATTAGGTTATAACAGCCAGTAGATTTTAACAATTACATTTGTAAAGTATCACCAGATGTTACGACGCTAGTTTAAGAGAAGATGCTAGTTTAGAAATAATTAGAAGCACATTGCACGGTCCCTTTAAAGACTAGGTCGTAGTTATGCTCAATGTTCAATGTTTATTTTATGAGTAGCTAACAATTACCCATTGTTTTTTAATTTACTCAAAGTACAGTTAGCATTGGCAGTAGGGTAATAAATCCCACTTGTTTGAGATGTTTCACGAGTCATCCGTACTGAGTATATCACTCTGAGTTTAAAGGAAGAGCTATGCGAGTAATGAGTCTCAAGTGTGGAGTTAAGCCATCGGTTCCAGAGTAGCGAAATTAATTTTGTCTCGCATCCCATCAAAATTTATCGGATTTTAGCACATCCTCTTGAACCACCTATCTACGATTTATTTAGACAATAACAGCTTTCATTATAAGATAATAGTGACAATTGGTTATTACGGAACAAAGAAACGTTTTGTCTGACTCAAGTCAATGGAACTCGCTTCTTTTTGTCCTCCAGAGATACTACATGGGTTGCATCTTGAATTCTTGGTAAGCCGAGACCAAATCCGAAAAACAAAACCACGCAATATTTCGCTCTCAAAAGAGCAAGTACGTTGTCTAGGATAGCCCCTTTGCTTTGGGCTGCGGTACTATTTGTTTCAATATGATAAGAAATGTTTGCGTATAATTACTTACGAAGACATGATTACCAGACTGGATTCATACTATCGGCCATTTTAAAGGACAACTTATTTTATGTCACAAGCAGCGACGGCCATAGATTTGTGGCGCTGGTTTAAACAACAAAGATCGTATGATTTAATGATTGTGTAAGGCAGTTTCCTACAGCTGCAGTACGGATTCACAGTGTGCGACAATATGAGCTAGCACATCGGAACGCCTGCCGGAACCGCAAAAATGCCGCAAGGGCGCCTCGAGAACGATAAGCCGCTGGTAGCGAGACTGGAACGGACCGCAGCGGTTCATGCAGGATGATGTTAGTAATGAATTGATAAGCCGATCATCCGTCATGCACAAGAAATAGATTTTCCTGTGCACAAACGGGTTGCAAAAGAAAAAAGATTTAATGACATGCAGATTTCCAAGATGTAGCATACACACAAACCAACTGCCCTGCAAGCAGATCGGTATATTAGGTTCACAGCGCAGATAAGGCTGATAAATTCTACCAACATCCCCTGTGTATGGATTCGCGGAGGGACGTTCTAATTTCGCTTCCAGCAGCCTATCTCGTCAGTGACATTCCATAATGTTTATGTTAAATATATATATTATTTTATTTTAATACAATATATTTAAACTAATCAAGTCTAAAGAAGGGTTTAACAATAACTCTTTCAGATTAACTATCTGTCCAATGCATGTTCTGTATGCTTGTATAATCAATAATTATTTCCTTTTAGTACGAGCATTGAAGAAGTTTGGGGCTAAGTTGAGAAGGAGTACAGTGGCTGGAGCATCCCCCACATATTGGTATTTTGGTAGTCATAATAGTTTCACTTCGGCTAAAATCTGCTTTCTAAATGCTTTGATTTCAAATTGGCAAGAATTCCTTCTTCTCTTTCTTGCAAATACACGTATGATTTTTTTGGAATAGTCTTGATATTTATGGCCTTAACTAAAGTTCTAGTTTATTTGCCTCTCTTTATAAACAAATATATTACGAAACACAAAAGCAGTAGGAACCTGCTTGACTAAGCTCACCAAAAAGTAGCAAATTCTGCTACATAAAAAACACACGCACACACAAAAGTATTGATTCGAGTACAAGCTTATGCATAATAGAGTCAATCAAATTTGATCACTTGAAACGTTTTAATATTGAGTACCGAGTAATACAAATACATGTAAACCCATAGAGAGCCTACACCGGGTGGCTGGGAGAAATGAAAACCGAATTTGTCTCGCCTCAATAATAACTAGGCCATCGCCGAATACTGAGTACTTCGCCCAAAAGTAGCGCTAGTGGTAGGGACCAAACTCCAAAATTTAAGGACTTACCCTTATCTGGTTCAAAAGTTATAACCGATTTTCGGACATTCTGAAGGGCAAAATGGCGCCCTAACAGTGCCTAACAATACATGGGGATGAATGGTGTCTGCCACCGACAGCGGGACCTATTACTACGTTGAACATTCCAGAGAACCCCTTAAAACGTGTAAACCAGATTACAGTAAATTCTAAAATTCTGGCATCTGGTTCCAACTGCTAGGGGTACATTTGGGCAGGGACTGAGAATTCGGGCCACGTATGGTAGTTAATTTTTACTATTAAAACAAAAAAAGTGCTTTCCCCGAACCCTTATGCCAAAACATCTGATTTCTACAGTTTGTCCAGGGGCATAGGACCGCCCGGGCGCTGGCATCATCACGACGAGCTGATAAAGTCGTCTTTATATCTGAGAAGAAAACAAATGTACCCACTGTGTTGTGTATATTCGTTTAATATGAAGCATGTATATACTATAAGCTTGTAAGTTGAACGATACCTAAGTGCTAAGTTGACCGATACCAAGGTGCCTAAGTAAGAGTACTGCGTAGTTGTCACACGCCTTGCACATTACACGAACCTACTTTTTTGCAAAACGCAGTGGACATATATATTTAAATGAGTGGTATCAACCTTACATTTACATTATTCCAAATAAATGAGAAGGGCGTTTTAAACAACTGTCATTGTCATTAGAAGGTAGTTACGTAGTTTTAATTAAAACACGAATGTATATGTAATGAAGCAATCATCGTCTTTTTTAACTTAATTAAGGGTGGCGTTACAAATATATACTTTAACAGGACAAGACGTAATCACACCATAACACACAGACTAAAATACTGCTCGAATTAACAGAGAATAAGCAGGACAGTCTACTGTCATTTTTGTACGGCCATGATACATTGTACGTGTGTGCCAACATTGCCTATTGTATTATTAAAGCGCATTGCTCAATTGATGGCTCTTTCTGTTTACAGGCGATTATCATGACCCTTCAGGCAAGCGTCGTTCAAGATGCAAACGCCAGCGGACAACCACTCGCACGATTTACAGACGACACTTCTGTCGAGCAGTTCCTTCCGCCCCTGATGTCCTGGTCGAATGCGAATCTTCCAGCACCCGACTATCAGACGGCTTTGCATATGCTGGAAAATCCTATTGACGAGGTACATTACCTCAGTAGTCCTTCTGCTTTTTATGAAAGTATGCTTCCGTTTAGTACGCACTTTCATGAACCGTACATTTTTCACGGCTTACCAAGCAACAAGCAGGGCAAAGAACATGGTCGAGGTGTATACAAACCAGAAGGACTTCAGAACAGTTTAGCAAGTCGAGACATCCACCATCGTGGAAAGTCAACTCACGCTATGCACGATGAGAATAAGCGAACTCAACATTTACAAACAGCGTCAAGAAACATGAGAGAGCAGAACTTCAAAGAGGTGGTGATTGGGCCGTCCGAAATGTTACGCATCCCAAAGCCAAGTTTCTTCCAGACGCGCAACCGCCTCCGTCCTCCGTCTCGAAATAGCTTTGAAGTTCCGAACCTCGATGGGAGATCTCAGCGACTTCCGGCAATGCGGCATTTCAAGCAACAACATTCTGGAGCTTCGTCACCAGTTGTAACTACTCCAACCCAGTCGTACAAAACAAACTTGAAGATTCCCGACACGATCCGCCTGCTCCCATTCCCTGCACAGGTTCAAAGAGACGTTTCAGCAGAGTCCAGTGTGGATATCCATAAGCAGCCACAAGCAAAACCTCCGCCGGATTCAGAAGAGTCAAGAAACGGAGACAACAACGCTGCCACCGACTCACCACGGCAAAGAAACAAAGTTGTGTTTGGCCAACGCAAACGGAGGATCGAGAATGAAAAAAAGATGCTAACATTAACACATCCCACCTATCAGAATGACATGATAGAGGGATCTGAAACAGCCAAAATAACAGCACGAGAGGGGCGGATTGACGACGACAACGAAGAAAGCTTTATGCCCTCACAGTACGTCATTGACCTCAAGTTTCGCAAATCAGACAACCTGGATGGCCGTTCCCCTGAGTCAATGCGTAGCAAGGGGTTTACCGAAACTCACCACAGACTGGTAGAGAGGTTCGAAGAGATCCACCAGCATGGCGAAACGAGAAAGGATTTCCGGCCACCGCAGCAACAAGGAGCACTACAAAAATGAGGGCTACCACGGGTCAAGCGGCGACTCCTCGAGCTCTTATGGAAACCATGACGGCGCAGGCTATAGAAAGCATTCCGGGAGCGTACGTGAACATCGGAATCGTAACGGCGCCGGAGATGAACGTCAACACTCTGCTAACTTAGCACACCATTTAGAAAACAGTGGCAACCGCAGGGAGACTCTCGTGTCATTACCTTCAGAAGCTCATGTTAGCCATTACCAGCCGATCTACCGCCTGTATCGTTCGGAAAGCCGCCCATCAAGGTACAAACTTTGTTGAATGGTCGTGGAAGTTCGCGAGGAGCACCGTACACTGTAGCGTATCGGGGGCCTCACGACGAGGAAGTGCACCCGCCTATTCCGAGCAAGGACTTTAGGGTAAACAGAGAAGTTTGTACAGTGGGCAACCTCTCAAGTTTCAATGGGGGGAGGGCTTCACTGAAGCCTCGTATATTGAAGCGTCCTTTAACTGGGTTTCTGAGGAAGGGGACATGTTTACGCGCTACGAAGCTCTTCGGGCTGGATCCCCGAAAGACTTGGGTTTTCCTAGACAGAAGGTGATTACTAAGGCGCGTTGTTCAGATGAGTGAATCGGTGTTATCTAGAAAAATTTGGAACTCGTGGGACATGCTTATGGTCCCCCACAACCTTGCGCACCAACCCAATAGTGTCGCAACGTTACTTACACTGAAAATAAATACTATATGTTGTCTTTGCTCTAGGCTGCTAAGCCCCCGTTCTTCAAAACATGCTAAAATTGATCGAATTATGAATTATTATTCGATGTAAGTAACAACAGGAATACGTGTGTATGCTCAAACACTAGCTATGCAACCTTTCTCCTTTACACACGTCCGTATATTCAATAGACCGTGTAATATTGTCTTAGTTCTGGGGAGAGCGCTAATAAAGAGCTGCTAAAACCCGGTGACTAAAATTCACTGTCTGAAAGAGCCAAAGGCAAGCATAGTGTCATGCACAGCTTATATTGTCCATAGTAGCGAGGGACTCTGAGAAATAATAAACGTTTCTATAATGTGGCAGAAAATGTATATATATTTCCAACCCTCAAATCTGGTATTTTCATTTTTCTACAAAATAATATGGTTGAGTGATGGCCATTGACCCAACATTTTACGTGCTCGGAAGCAACAGAGACAGCGGCACGGATCTGACTTAATTTTCTGCACGAACTTATTTTTTCTTCCTAATTTTGTAACTTAGTATTCAATGCTAAAGCTTCTACGAGCTAGACGGTATTCTGGGTCCGTCCACGTAAGCATTGGACGCGTAAAATAATTTTTTTAAGCGGGGATGTGCGCAAATGAAGCCAGTTGCATGACGTTTAAAACCCGAGACTGGGGTAAGAGGAACGGAGACTCTGGTTTTTAACATTGTGAATGACTATCACCAGCACGCCCTGACACTCACTGTCTTTTCATGAAGGTAAGTTCAATATAATTAAAAAAACAAGAATTCTCATATTTTCACTTCACTCAGAGCAAGACCGGGTAATTATTAACACTAAAATAATTCGGTCATCATTTATTCTTTAATACTGCAAGCCTCATAGGGGGCGCATACATGACGATTGGTGCACGTAGTAAAGTAATAACAGTAAAAATTTAATACATTTCAATGAGCAATTTACGAGTCATTAAGCGCATACAAGCACGCCAATATTATATGACATGGTTTTGTAAAGTATCATTAACACTATCTGATAGATGTCGTACAAAATGCGTTCAATTCGGAAAAAACAGTGTCATATGAAACACACAAACCGCCTCCACTAGGCAACAAACGTTCAATTGCTGAGGCATCCACAAGATAAACTCAAAATTGTAATGCATTGCAGTTATACCGTTAAACACGAAAATGCGCACTCAGTGTCAAAGGCCTGGCTGTAGGAATTCAATTCCAGTCGTCGATGGTTATGCGTAAAAATTAAATTCTCGCAACAGATTGTGTTTATTTTAGTCTTGAAACTTTATATCCTAGAGCTATATAAATAAGGTCAATACAGCCTCAGTCTCTATGATGAAGAGTGTATAAAAGACGCAAAGAGACGACTCCTTGTTTTAGGTTACGCTTTGCTTTCTGGCAGAAGTAAGCTTTCCAGTGAGGCATATAGACAAATTCCTGGTCAGGCCACAGTTCAGCATGTAAAAATTGCAGCCCACATGAGACGTGTAATACTTCATTTCGTCGGGCGAGTTTAGCACGTTCGAAACGCAGACCCACGTACCATTCTATTCCGTTTCACTTTAAGCCTGACCGCTGTCGACGCTAGATTACGACCGTGTCAATCAGTCAACGTCATACGCGCTTCATCGCGGCTTTCCTTGTCTTCGTGGATTTTGGGATCACAGCGGCGAAACCAATTCCGTACAGAAAAAGAAGAAAAAAAGCGCAGGATCGCGGCACGTTCACTTGCGTTTTTGGTTTGGTCCGTGAAAGCAAACTCACAAAGCTACACCCTCAAAGATAGGGGGTGTAGTACTTACACCCCTTGTCCAATATAATAGACCCCAAAACTTCAGTTCGGCGTACGGCGCACAGACGTCGAAACGAAGGTACGAACTTCTTGAGCTACTTGATAGCCGAGTGGTACAACTTACTAAAACAGCTAATGCACGTGTTACTGACTATAAAAAAAAAAAGAAAAATTATTCGGGATTTTCTTGGTTCTATTAGAAAACCTGTTTTTGGTTTTGTTTTTATTAGTTTCTGATACGTACCTTAGAAGTTTAATATGTTATATCGCATCGTTATCAAGCACCTCGTAAACGTTGGGACCGTCAGTTCGACGGCAGTGCGCGGTACGTCGAACTGAAAATTTGGGGGTGCGTTATATGGGACAAATGGGTGTAAAACTACACCCTTTTTAGAGTGTAACGAGCGCCGTGAAGATGCACCTTTGGCGTGGTTTGATTGACTCCATCGGGGGCTGCGGTCGTACTTAAAATGACACAGAGTATAGCTGACAGAAACAATCTATTCGAAACTTCCAATCGAAACTAGAAAATTGTAAAATTTGAGCGTTAACTAAAACATTAAACGAGAGCGGACGATAATTTCGCACGCGTTAAGTAAAAATCGATTGTTTCAGTACGCTTTTACGACACTCGCAAGTGGACTGGTCCTCTCACTCTGGTACTCGTGTAGAGAAAGACAGACGAAAAGATTCACCGTGTAGCACTAAAGAAGCTGACGGGACAGACTTAAAAATGAAGATTCCACCAATGTCCAGTGTGTGCGTGCGTGCGTGTGTGTGTGTGTGTGTGTGTGTGTGTGCTCCTGTACTGTGTGTGTGTGCTTACTGCTCCTGTACTGCAAAAAAACTTTTTATTATCACTATTATTAAATTCCTTAGAAACTGCCGTGGAAATTCCATAAATATTTTTCGCCGACGTCTATTGCGTCCTCTATCGTATTTTAAACCAATTTACGCAGTTATTTCCATCCGACTTTTTATTTTCCGTAGACGAACCTCCAGCTACTACGACTTTCGTCGTAGCATTACTGCAATTGAAATCGTTCTCTCTTACTATAGGAGGGAAAACATAATATGCATCTGAACGTAATGAGACCCTTGGAGACTGCATGTGTCGTTCACTGGGTAATATATTCCGGATTCTACTGTCTACTTTACGCGGACAGGCTTGCCGCGACAAACCAACGTCCCGTGTTGTATAAATTACTACGATTCAAGTGTGTTTATTGTGCTATAAATATAATGTATTTGTGAACGTAATAAGACCCTGGTAAATATGTATACGTATATGTACAGTTCAGAAGCTAATATATCATATCACCTTCGTGAGTCGCGTTACCCCCCAGTAAGTCGTTAAAAGTAGCGGCGTTACCAGGAATGCGTAACGCGGTCGTTCCATTTTCAGAACAGTAAAGGGTAACGTACTTACGTCACTTATTTCAAGTAACAGGTAAATTTGTTACGTTACTTGTTATACATTCTTCCCAATGCATAAAATTTACACTTACATTTTTTTCTTGTGTTTCTAAGTGCGAACTTATGTGAATTTTTTGCGTTCGTTTTTGCGTTTTTCTTCACGTTTTTCTTGTTTAGTATTTAGCTGAAGCCGAAAAAATGTAAGGTATTTATATTCAGTTTCTGTGTGGACCTTGAAACGCGTCTCCGACTGGTGCGTTTACCACGTACAAAAAAGTGGTCCCTCGATGTCCGCCTGATGACGTCATAGAAATGTCATGCCGTCGCCGGTCGCGATCCTGGCGGTGTCCCAGCAGCGGTGGCTGATGTGGCAGACGCCTGTTCTGCTGCAGGTCTCTCTCCAGTGTGACAGTCCACGGAAGCTTCCGCAGTCAGAAGTTGGGACGCCGTGACGACAGCGACACTCGCGTTCGCTCGTGCTTTCCGCCAGCATTTCTGCGACCAACCGCCAGGATCGCGACATCCGACAGCATGACACTCCGGCTGCTGTGACGTCATTTGTTGACACTTCGCTGCCACTTTTGATGTATGCGCGGAATAGGACGCCAAACACACCAGTCGGAGACGCGCTCCGGACGCCATAGTTTCTGCATGCACATAATGTTTCTTGAAATACGGCGTTCATGCATACCTGTAACCTCAAAAGAGTAACGCGTGTTAATTTAATATTAAGAAGGTAGCCGGAAAGTAACGTACATGCGTTACATTTTATCGGTTACGGTAACAGCAACGAATTCCTTTTATTTTTAGGTAACGTGAGACGGTAACGCGTTCCCTTTATTTGCAAGTAACGTGAAACGTATTTCGTTACTTTTTTTTTTTTTGGTAACGCTCGCAACACTTTGTATAGCAGATGCGTGCCGCGTAATCCGCCGGCTATACAGCGCACAGACGGTCGCAAAAAGTACCGAGGGTTTCGTTCAGAAATGCCATCGCATTTCAAACACGCGGACGCTGTAACTCCTACTTGTTCGCGAAACCGACAGATGGCAGCTCCGTCCTGCCGCGCGAGAGAGTGTGCATAGCCCGCAAGTGCGCTTCACTGCACCGACGGCCTTTTACAAACAGAACGGCCGTCAAGGCCGAAACGGGCAACGCGCCCGGCCGACGCCGCGATGCTGATCATGCTATACATTGGACTTGGTAATCCAATCTGGTCATCGCCGCACAACCGGCACATTTTGGCCGCAATAGCGGAAGGCGTCCGATAACCCAATAAAAGCTGGCTTGCTCGACAAACGAAACTTTCTACATAAGGGATCCATCCCTTCTCCGTGACTCGGCCAACGGCTCGATAGAGACCTAGGCCGAAAAAAAGGAAGAAAAAGAAAAGGGGGGGGGGGGGGGGGGGAGAGACACTGATTACCAAGTCGGTGTACGGAGCTCTGCTGACAGAGTTCACTTTAGTGATCATTTTATGGCGTTCACGCGTCGATCAAACCGTCTTCGGTTCAAGGGGAAGGGGGCAGAACACGCGATGCGTTGCGCCAGCAAGCAGTGGGGCAAAAGGCAACAAGGTCGCTCAATCGTTAGTTCTCTCGACTAAGCGATTTTGGTTTAAGGTTCTGGAGAATATCGCTAAAGCTATGTAGAATCTGGGAAAGACGAGCGTGTAATTACGACAGGCGTATGATGCACTCATCAATGAGGAATCGTGTGCAGAACTTTTTGAACTTTTAACAATTGAACACCTTGGTTCTATGATGGCTCATTGTAAGTCGTCGACATGAATCCTGGGAACCTGTCCCTATTATGGGAGCGCATCGTCTCAACAAATCTGGCATATCACAGACAAGAGATTAGAAGAAAATTTGGGCAATAAGCTCATCAAAATCAAATAGATATTCTGGTACTCTGAAACAAAAATCCGTTCTTGAAAGGATTTTCGACGCACCAAGAACACTTTCAGCTCGTGAAGAACTGTTTCGCCTCAAGCACTATCGCCCCCTGGCGCACTAGAAAGTCAACTGGGAGATGAAGAACACTTTCGTATAAAAAAAGAGCTTAAAAGAACCCATTGTACATTTTCCCGTAGAACTCGTTTAGGGGGTGGTTTAAAGAACCTTGTAAGGTGAATAACATGGACAAGCTGAAAAATCCGTAAGAGTTGTTTTACGACCAGATTTTTGTTTTTTGTGTATACGTCATTCATAGTAGGCTGTTCGAATCACCTTATTAGTGAACATCTGATCGTTTCAACTGTAAACATAAAGAATTTAAGAATTCAACGAGTAATTTTATTTAAGTTCGGAAATCAACTGAGATACGTGTGTTCCTTCCTGCGGAATGAATAAAAACGAAAAACAACTGAATTATTTAGTGCATATATACCTTAGCTCATAAAACCGGGAAGATTCCGCCGCGTGGAGTGCATCAAACCGAAAGGACAAAAGACAACACACTAAAATGAGCCGGCGCATCCCTTTTCCCAAGGGCCCAACATATTGATTCCTTAAAGTTCGGCTTTAAATAGCAACTTCAAATTCCGCTCTCGCCCCCTGATATTCAAGAACGCGGTTAACAAGTACAGCAAGAAAGATTATACAGACATAACAAAAAATCACAAGTTACAAAAAAAAGAAATTCACAAAAAAAGAAACAGGAAAAACCAATAGGTATAAAATGGGCTATTCAAAACTGTCCCGAGCTCTTGTTTGCTCAGTTGCATACGTTGCACACAGAAAACTCAAAATATTCAAATAAAGGTTGCTGCACATTTCGATGTAAAAATATGCATTCTATTTGTGGTAGTTTTTTTTAAACGAAAGGTGCTTCAGGGCTGGTATCTCTGAGTAAAGTGTGACGGAACGCTACGAAAACTGTTACGGAATTTCGAACACCAAGTTCAGAGGACACCCTGTACAGAAGGACGCATAATTGAAAAAAACTAGGGCTGGGCGTCGATTAAAAATTTTAACCCGATTAATCGCCACCCTTTAATCGATTAATTAATCGATTAATCGGTTGCGTTAATTTTTATAAATAATATTTAAAAAAAAATGCAACAACTCGTCTTGCCTTTGAAGACTTATTTTAGTCTCTGTTACACGGCGCAAAGGACATTTAGAATTAAGGATACATATATTTCAACGATTCAAAGACTGGCATATTTTTGCTCCAGCTGCGAAGACAAAGACGTTCGTCCACATTCTCCGACAGGAGACAAGGAGTAAGAACTTGGGCGATGCTTTCTTTTCTTTTTTGTTTTTTCAGAGAAAGGAACCTTGATGAGAAGGCGTTGATGGTTGTCTGTGTTTTGGCGGATGGTCCTTGCTGCAGCTACATGGGTGCTTTGCTTGTAGGTGATACTGAAGCAAACTTACGCTTCCACTGTACGAAAACGGCTTGTGCAGATGATGCAGTGGACTTCCTTCGAGTTAAAAACTTCACCGCTGGAATTTACTTTAAACCCAAACTTTCCAGCGAGATTGCCTTTCATACTCGTGAACTCGTTCATTTTTACGAGCCGAATACTGGATCAAGTAACCATGGCGTGTTAGCTTCCCAGCTTGTTTTTCTGCTTGTTTGTCTTGCCTGGGCGGGATGTGTAAAGGCCCGTTCACACTCTTGAGACGAGTAAGACCGAGAGAGACCAGACCGGTTTTAAGCCTTGCGATCTCTTAGGACCAGCTCCGCTGCAGCGCGTCCGGTCCTAAGAAGTCGCAAAAGGCTTAAAAACCGGTCTGGTCTCTCTCGGTCTTACTCGGTCCAAGAGTGTGAACGGCGCTTAATGATTCTCAACACGTCAAGTTTCGCGGTCGCTCGGGGATCAGTTGCGGGCCCGGCTTGTTCGTCTAGCCTCGGCAGAACTGTAATGTATATCCTCGAACACGTGACGCTTCGCCAGCGCGAGAATTGAACCTTGCTCATAGCACCTGGCTGGGAACGGAGTTCTTTTGAGTACCAATTAAAATATCGATTAATCGGTTAAAAAATTTGATCGCGATTAAAGCTTTAATCGATAATCGGTTGCGTTAATTTTTATAAATAATATTTAAAAAAAAATGCAACAACTCGTCTTGCCTTTGAAGACTTATTTTAGTCTCTGTTACACGGCGCAAAGGACATTTAGAATTAAGGATACATATATTTCAACGATTCAAAGACTGGCATATTTTTGCTCCAGCTGCGAAGACAAAGACGTTCGTCCACATTCTCCGACAGGAAGACAAGGAGTAAGAACTTGGGCGATGCTTTCTTTTCTTTTTTTGTTTTTTCAGAGAAAGGAACCTTGATGAGAAGGCGTTGATGGTTGTCTGTGTTTTGGCGGATGGTCCTTGCTGCAGCTACATGGGTGCTTTGCTTGTAGGTGATACTGAAGCAAACTTACGCTTCCACTGTACGAAAACGGCTTGTTGCAGATGATGCAGTGGACTTCCTTCGAGTTAAAAACTTCACCGCGGAATTTACTTTAAACCCAAACTTTCCAGCGAGATTGCCTTTCATACTCGTGAACTCGTTCATTTTTACGAGCCGAATACTGGATCAAGTAACCATGGCGTTGTTAGCTTCCCAGCTTGTTTTTCTGCTTGTTTGTCTTGCCTGGGCGGGATGTGTAAAGGCCCGTTCACACTCTTGAGACCGAGTAAGACCGAGAGAGACCAGACCGGTTTTTAAGCCTTGCGATCTCTTAGGACCAGCTCCGCTGCAGCGCGTCCGGTCCTAAGAAGTCGCAAAAGGCTTAAAAACCGGTCTGGTCTCTCTCGGTCTTACTCGGTCGCAAGAGTGTGAACGGCGCTTAATAGATTCTCAACACGTCAAGTTTCGCGGTCGCTCGGGGATCAGTTGCGGGCCCGGCTTGTTCGTCTAGCCTCGGCAGAACTGTAATGTATATCCTCGAACACGTGACGCTTCGCCAGCGCGAGAATTGAACCTTGCTCATAGCACCTGGCTGGGAACGGAGTTCTTTTGAGTACCAATTAAAATATCGATTAATCGGTTAAAAAATTTGATCGCGATTAAAGCTTTAATCGATTAATCGGAAGGTTAATCGATCAATTGCCCAGCCCTAAAAAAAACAAAAAAACATTTAAATGAGATGAAAGAACAAACATTTTAACGCTTGCTTGACGTGCATCGAACCCCAGACACCATGATTATTAACCTAACACTGCACCACTGCGCGAATGTTTTTATTTATTTTTATTTTGTAGGCGCTAAATGGAAGTGTGACAAGTATACGGAATCCAAAGTTTCCGATGTACATGCGTTTTTTAGAGATAGTACTGTGCCTTTACTTGACTTTGTTCATCTCGAAACACATAAGGCTCATTAGCGGAAAATAATTAGTCGGTGTCTAGACATCATGTTTCCGCGTTTCACGCACACAAACACACACACACACACACAACTTTATCTTTATCTTACAATTGGATAAAGTATATACACACAAAACATGTTTCCTCGGTAATCTTTGGGGACTTGTAGCGGACTTTGCAGTTATATTTTGTTTCTTTTAATGT